>CAAKHF010027229.1:9015-28388 GCA_901007745.1 Hippocampus kuda | reverse complement strand
TATTCAATAGTTCCAAGCCTTTTCTATCCCATTCCATTGTCACAACACCCTTTCTTGATGCCCCCTCCTCCTTATGGGCCACTCACATGTCAACTGCAGATGGGTTTGCAGGTACTCATACTGTTGGCCTGCACAGCGCTGTAGTTACACTACCTAGCCCTACGGATCTTTTGCCAGATGCTGGAATGTCTTCCTTCGCTCTGACTGATGTCCAGTGGTTTGTCACAGAGGTCTTCCCACTAAGTACTACACTGCACCCTACTTCAGTTTTCACTGCAACGACCGCTTTCTCCGATGGTCCTACTGGAAATCCTTCATCTGAACAAATGTTCAATATCAGTTCAGTCTCATCCAATGGCTCTCTGACCCCCCCTGTTATGTTGGGTGATCAAGGAGTGACAAAAGATGAATTTGACAACCCAGCCACAATGACCTTGATCCCAACCAACAGTGAAGCTAATACCATCTCACCCATAGCCACATCTCCAAGTGCCAGCACAAGTTCTCATCAAACTGTCAACGTTATCCCTGTCACGGATGGTGAGTGGCAGACCACTACTCTGACATCCAGACGGTACGTCTGCAACCTTGAGAAGTCTGAGTATTTAATTAAAATAGGTAAGACATCAAATTCTCCTTTATTAGGTTTCACAAATCTAGACTTTGTGTGTAAATGACATTTTGATGACATTTCCAAATGAATTTTGATGGCTATTCTGTCACCTGACTTTTAATACTTTACTGTCCAGGTTTCCCATCTGGGACCAAAGATGCCAAATCTCAGATTGGAGAGATCCTTAAGCAGGAATTAAACAAATCGTTTGAGTTACAGGTACATGCTCTTCTACAGTGGAGTTTGAAAGATGCTTTATTGAGTTTGTACTATAAATACAGAGGTCGGTTGACTTACGAGTTTAATTTGTTTCATGACCTTGCCCCACTGTCAAAAAACACAAAAAAAAAATGTATCTCAAATCATTTTTCCCTATTGAAATTAATGGAAACACCATTAATCTGTTGCGGCCCCCAACCCCCAAATAAAAAAAAAGAAAATTAAGAAAAATACCATGATACAGTATTGTACTTTACCACAAAGTAATAATGTCATGAAATATGATATGAGGATTTCAACAGATTCTGCATCATGATTTTAGGTTTCAATGCCCGTTGACATAATGCTCCCTTTGGTGTGCACGTCCTGGCCACAAGAAGACATGATAATAACAAACATTACAATGAAAGAATTGGTCATCATCTACTGCATGTTCTGAAGTTAGCTTTGTCCATTTAGTGCTTACAATTCAAATTTTTGCAACTCAAGGAAAAAAAAAACATTGGCCGAGCAACGGCTCCTGTCTCCCAAGAAATCGTAAGTCGAGATACCACTGTACAGTTATGTATTTTTACTGTAGTGACTGCACCAAGCACATGTTTCAAAAGAGTAAACCTGATTGCTTTGTATGTTAAGGTTATCGAGCCACCACCAAAGTTTGTATTTCGGGTCGTATCCGATCCAGTTGTGTACACAGCCATATCTGTCATCAACGCCATGCGAAGTTCAGGACGCCACTTCCTATTTATGTTGCCCGACTGGATGACACAAGTTAATAAATATCAAGTACACACAGGTGAGTTAGCCTTCAAATGATTCAAATATTCGATGTATTTTTCAGCATATTTTGTGTTCATACTCAACTTAAATTCCTTCCTGTGTCTATGTGCAGTGTTGCAGTTTGTTCCAGGTCACATTGATGTACGGTTTTGCAACTTCAGTGAGCGCATTGAGCGAGGTTTGACAATGGCCTTTGCAGAAGTGCGCCAGCGCTCCAAGGCATCAACCAATTTCACAGTGCATGTGAGTGCAGCAAAATGGTGGGAAAATGTGAATTATCACCTTGCACTTTCAAAATGTCAACGTTTCATACCAGAAGTAAAAATTAAAGAAACAGCAGTTTGGTTTTGTGAGTTTTTCCTTTGCTTCTTGCAAGCAAAATCTGCGTTGTGTAATCTAGAGCTGGCAACTGTTCTGGATTGTCCATAGCTCGTTAGGTGTCATAAGAACACTTGTTGTAATACACCGAATGGCCACGTCTGGTTAAAATTGAGCAAATGGTGAGTGACATTCTCAATCATCAACTAGCCTGCCCGTTGACCCAAGGCAGCCTCGGTTAGTTCATGAGCTAGCTGCTGACTAGCAACACTCGTTAGTGTGTGCATGAACTTAAATATAACGGACGAACAAATGCCACTTGCCCACCTTAGCAAGAAGCTAAGCCACCAGTGGCCATCTTGATTTGTCACTCACTAAGCGCGCCTGAGTTGAATACACAGATTTTTTTTCCACTGCCTTTCCCCATTATTTTCTGCCGTATTCTGTCTGTGCTGTGAGGACGGAACGCCGTGTTGTGCCACGGTTAAATCCGCAAGGTGGGCGACGTGGCGTTAAATTGCAAAATGTTCAACTCAAGAGCGCCGTTGTGGCGATGTCACAAAGGGCATCCAATAAGGGAAAGGTTGGCAGTGTGATTTCAGAGTGCTATTAGCAGTAGACCAACCAGCAGGAAAAGCCTCCCTGTTACTTACTGGTAGTCTGCGATGCAAGCAGCTCCAACTTTGGGCAGGCTTGCACTATGGTGCTGTTGCACTTTCGAAATGCTCCATGCAAACACCAAGAAAACCACGTGCGGTGTGAAAAGGGCTTTGGGCATAAGAAAGATGTGCGGTATTTGATTGACAGTTAAACATTGCGTGGTTTCATCACATTCCGTGAACACGCCGAGGGTGTCTCGGAGAGGAAAGAACGTACCATATTTGGGGCATGTTTTTTTTTTTTTAATCTCTCAAATTTGGCACAGTTATTAAAAATCTTTTCTCTTCTCTCTTGAGTGTCAGATTTACAGACATTTTTCTTGGCATTTTATAGAGATGTTTTGGGGGGGAATTTGTATCCGTTATGAAACATATTTTGATAAACTCTGCCTAGAAAGCAACACCTAGTCATTTAAGCCTTTTAAAAAAAAGTAGTCATGTTTTCAGACTTGTCTTGGATTTATTTTTTATTTTTTTGTAATGCTCTTGACAACTATTGTCTGATTAAAATCAAAACAAACACACATTGTCGGGCTAAGGGTCCTCTAGATGTCTGAGAATCTTCACCTCAACATTCCGATTCTGATTCTGAAAATCCTTCAGCTTTCTCTTCCTGTCTAGTACATAGCAAATATCTGTGAATTACCTCTCGTCAGCCAAACCCCAAACACACTCTTTTTATTCATGCTCCAATTTTGAGGATTATAGGATCTTGTTTTTTTTGTTAATAAAGTACTTATTTTGATAAGTACAGAATTGGCTTGTGTTGAATTTTGTGTAACCTAATCTTGTGGCTGTTCTATATTTCAGGATTGTTTCGGAATTTGTTGCCGTGTGGAATCATTTCATAAATAAAGAAATAAAAATGCCCCGGCCCAATTGTTTGCCCTACTTTGGATTAACTGAAGAAGGAACAGTTTCAGAGACTGACGAGATTTTCTACAAAAGTAAAGCTGATCATGACCTTGCCCTGTAGATTTTATAAATTGAACAGGATTGTCATATTGTCCTGCAGATGATCAACATTACCATGGCAGTTCCTAAAAATCAACAACAATTGGGGAAGTATCCAGTGGATATCACCTTCATTGTGCACAGCCCCCAGGGTTATCTCATGGGATCAGAGGTTAGCATTGCTCTCATGAAGCTCACTAAGGTGGAATTCAGCTATTACATGGGCTTCCCTGTCCTGCAGATTGCCGAGCGTAAGTCTTACAGATTTATTACTATAGTATTTTTCATTTAAATGTACAGCAGTGATCTCTCTTATTTGACCTTTGTTCCGATGGCGGCTGGAACAATGTCATGACATGATTTTATGAATTTTTTTCCCCCTTCATCAAAAGCATTTCATTATCCAAAGTTAAACACAAGCCAGTCCCTTCGCTCCTCCTGGGTGAGAACAGGTAAGATGGTTTTTGTTAATTGTGATGATCTGCCATCATGTTAATCAACTTGTGCAATTTTTGTGTAAAATGTTTATCCTGCATATCTTGCTTATGCTTTTCAAAAATATAGTTCTCTTGGGAGTGCTGGACAGTGAAGTGGGCCAGAGGACCTTTCAAGCGAACATTGAGCGCAGGGTGGCCATGCTACTTGGGGAAGCCATGGGATTAGTCAGACGTGTCAAGAGAGCCACTAACGTTGGCAACAGTAGCGTTCAGGTACCATGTGTATGTAGTGTATTTTTAAAGTGACAGTGACCCATCTGTGTCAGAGTGAATATCTCACGATTAGTTCCTTGATTTGGCAAACAAATACCGGTACGTTTCAGTGACTATCTTTAGAACATTGTGGTGCTTACGGAGTTGTTGATCTTTGCGCATTTCTCTGTTTGTAAATAGATGACTGAACATTAAGAAAGATTTCTTCCTTTTGCCTTTTGCTGATTGCCATCGCCTGATTCAAGTCCTAACTACCTTGCTATCAAGTGACTACCGAGGCCTCCTTATTTGAGGCGAAGTGTTCGTGTAACCACTGAAAGCCTTCCTGCTTTACTAATCAGGCTCCAGCTTTTGTGGGGTTGTCCTGCACCTGCTCATCAGCCTCACGTGGCGCTGGATGGGAACATGTTGCCATGGCAACAGCATCCCATTTAGCATCCCATTCAAGATCACAACTGCACCAAGTGTTGTTCCTTTTCTTCCCTGTAGCCCCACTTGATGCTTCCTGTGAGCTGCAAAGCTGCACAAATCACATAAATTATTCATTGTTACACTTGCCATTTTGCTTTCAGCATGATGAAGACATTGTCTGTTTTTTAGCGGGTAGACATCCACAGAGCCAGCGAATGATGCTTGGTTAAAGATTTAGCCATCAGAAGAAAGGGAAATGCAACACAGAAAGTTCTGAAACTTGAAGGCTGCCAGAGTGATAAATATCTTCCTGGCTGAATAGCAACCTAACTGCGCCAGACCTTTCTGTCTTGTTGTGTCATAAAAACAGAAAGCATTTAAGGAGCAGTGCTAAGCATTATGTGCTGTGTCGATCTGCCTCTGAACATTCAGAGGGAGTTTGTGCATACACAAACACATAATTGCAATAAAATAAGCCATTTGAGTTGGCTTGAAGTATATAAAAAAACATATCTATATTTTATATCATACATGAAACTCATTTTATCTCACACACTGCATTAATTGACTTAGCTGTTAGGTAGAACCATGTTATCATGAAAATATGATTATTACTGTATTTGAGTTTATCATGTCAGGTTTTATTTAAACATGACACCATTCAGCTCACCTTTTTTGGTAAAATTAATCCTATTTATGTTATTGACTGTTTTTGTCCATGTGTTGAAGCCTTTTGGATAGCGTTTGTATGTTCTTGCTCATGTGTGTGGACTCATGCAGGTTAATTGACAACTTGGAATTTTTCTTAAATGTGAATGTGAGTGTGGATAGTTGTCTGGTGAGAGTATATGGGCTCTGTTTTAGTATATGGCACATGTAGAAATGCTGGGATATCCTAATTTTTGTGCAGGCACAAGGTTGACCGCTCTGCGCCAGGGTGTGCATACCGCTATGGCGAGGGTGTGTCCTTGAAGATAACCCAGATGGAGTGACAGTTTGGTGACAGAAAGCCAGTCTAACGTTGTGCCTGTTCAAACCACCTCTAGATTGATAGTGGCACAAGTGATCTAACGTGATTGTGGCGAATTGAATGGATCCATCCGTCCATTTTCTAATCTGTTTATCCTCCCGAGGGTCGCGGGCTGGAGCCTATCCAAGCTGTCTTTGAGCAGTAAGCGGGATTCACCCTGAATTGGTTGCCAGCCAATCGCAGGGCTCATGGAGACGAACAACCATCCGCGCTCACAATCACACCTGCCATGTTTTTGGAATGTGGGAGGAAAACAGAGTACCCGGAGAAAACCCACATAGGCACAGGGAGAACATGCACACTCCACACAGGAAAGCCGGAGCCAGAATCAAACGCTGCACCGCTACACTGTGGCAGACGTGCTAACCAGTGGATCACCATGCCACCTATGTTTATTGTTATTATTATTATTATTATTATAGTTGTAAAATGTTCCCACGAGTCGGCATGCAGCTGTGTTTGGGTGCGGCGCACACAAACAATCAAGGGTGGTGATACATATAGTACTTGAGGTCCATGGATTACAGTATTTAAGTTGACAGTGGTTAACATTTGCTCACTTAACGAGTGTTATTCGCTTGCATTGTCTGTTGCCACACCGGCCAAGCCCAGTGACATTGTTCTGGTTGCACACAGATTGCTTTGTCGCTATGAGATGTGTCCATGTGAGATGTAAAAGATGCTTTGAATGTCAATGCATGGAAGAGGCTGTGTTCATTTCCACGAGGGTACAAAATGCCCTTTTTTTTAATGAGTCTGCTTGCATGTGGTTGCAAAATTACCAACACCCGGTCTAATATGCCTCCTGCAGATTTACACAAAGTGCTGCACAGGTCACAAAAATAGAGCCCTATTTTCAGTACTTTCATTGACCGGTGATGCACCCATGATGTACCTCGCATTATCGCAAAATTAGCTGATTGTCCAAGTGAACTCTGCTTTGTCAATTCATAGGTTGTGAGCATGAACCGACCTGTAGGTGTGGACCATCCCTTGGAAGTTGTGTATTTTGTGGAGCGTCCTGATGGCCAGAGGGTCCCTGCTGTTGAAATGGCCAACATTCTGAACAGCTTGGATGTCCAAAAGGCCGCCATCATCTTGGGCTATCGTGTTGAGGGCATTTTAGCACAACGTGAGTCTCTTCATCATGACAGTTCGCTGATATTGTGGTGCCTACCGGTAAGATAACTTCAAGCTGTTTTTTTTTTTTTTTGAAGCCAAGTTGTTTGTTTAGCTGTATATAATAATTGAATGTCTTATTTATTATTGTTTTGAAGCAACAAACACAAATTAATTGAGTTATTGTGACCTTTCCATTGAAGAAAGAAAATCTCTAGCCATGGTAATTTAAATAACTTAAAACTGACGATAGTAGTATCTGCCAAATGCATATTAAAAAGCCTCAAAGCTTCTGGGAGACTGAAAAAGAACACCGTACCTCCTGTGAAACATGGAGGAGGCTCTGTTAATGTTCTGGGTCTGCTTTGCTTCATATGACACAGGGTTTCTGAATCTGTGCATGTGCGATGAACACTCGATGCCGGAGTGAAAAAAAATGGGCGGGGTTGGGGGGTGGTCTTCCAACAAGATAAACACCCAAAACTCACAGCTAAAAATATCCAAGAATGGTTCTGAACAAAACACAGGATTATTGTGAGGTGGCTTTCTGAGCCCTGACCTAAATCCTATTAAACACAAATTTGGGTCAACAGGTGCATAAGTCTCAAGTCTACAGAAAATGTTTGATTGCAGTCATTAACAGGTTGTGCAACAAAGTTCTTTTGTCTAAGCCATTTCGATTTGTTTTTTTAATTATTGCGGACCACAAAAAGCAATGATTTTCAGTGATTTTTTACTTAAATTGATTACTTTTATCTGTGATATTAGCGACCATTGTGGGGTTGTCTTTTTAAAACACAAAAAGCACATTGTAAATAAATATCTTATTTTGTCCATGCGTGGCTACAGAATAAGGGCCCAAAGTTCTCACCATGTGATCCTTCATGTTAGTTAATTACGCTCCCTTGCGTGCAATGTACACTCTGACTCCGAAGAAGGGACAACAGGCTAATGAGAGTCCCTCAAGGGAACTCCCTCCTCGTGCTGACTGTTTTTACTTAATTAACTTCCCCAAGGGATAAAGCAAAAGGTAGTTTCAAGTAATGAATGTATGTTTTGCTAAAATTACAGCTAAGAGACAAGAACCAACTCTCCGACGAAAAACGCCATCTCCACCGTGTGTGAGGCATAACTTAAGAGCAATAGAATCGAATGCTTACAGTATGTGTGCAACCCCTGTCTTTTACACTTCAGCTGTAGAGAAAGTGCCATTGTCACCATCTGACACTGAGAACCCCAAAATCTGGATCATCATCGGAGTGGTGATTCCTCTACTGGTGGCCATTGTCATTATTACCATCCTCTACTGGAAATTGTGCCGGTCAGACAAGTTGGAGTTCCAGCCAGATGCCATGACGTCCATCCAGCAGAGACAGAAGGTAGATACTGCAGAGCTTTTCTGGAATCAAGGTTTATTTACTTATTTAAACCTATTTCAGGTCATCCTCTTACTTATCGTTTATTACAGTCAAAGAAAGAGATTATAGTTGTCAGGGCAGCATTATTTCAGCAAGGATTTTATGAAAGAACATGAGCTGGATTGGTTATGTAATATTGGAATGGACCCATTTAGTACTGTACTTTTTTTTTTCTCTCCATGTTTTTTTTCTTTTCCATGTTATCTGTAGTACAAACTCACTTACCAAAAAGTCGGCACGGTGTGTTAAACATAAAGAAAAACAGAATACAATGAGTTCCAAATCATGATCAACCAAAGACGAGATAAACTGAAAATCTGATCAACTTTTTTTTATTGTTTTTAGCAAATGATCATTAACTTTGAATCTTATGGCTACAACATGGTCAAAAAATGCTGGTACAGGTGGCACAAAAGACTGAGAATGTTGAAGAATGCTCATCAAACACCTGTTTGGAACATCCAACAGGTGAACAGGCTATGTGGGACCAGGTTTCTCTAGACCCGAGCTCATCTAAGATGGGCTGATGCAAAGTGATCTATGGTCTGACGAGTCCACGTTTCAAATTGTTTTTGGAAATTGTGGACGTCATGTCTTTCTTCATTGGAATTGGGTTTGTATTTGAACAGTATAACATAGTGTCACTGTTGAATGGTTCACTGGCCTGACTTCCATGCAGACAGCATGTGCAGCAGCAGCTCCCACTCAGTGATGGTGTGAATGCAAATGTTAACTGGTTGTCTGTCCCTATATGTACACATTATTGACTTGAATGGACTCTACTTGTGGCTTTACATCGGTTTGGATAGCTTCCATCTTCCTGTAAGCCAGAACAGAAAAAGTTGGATAGATAATTACTGTACAACAAAGCTATTTTTTTCTTCCAAGAAATACATAGCATAGCATTTTGCATGGGTCCTAAAACAGCACCAGACAGTAATATTGTTTCTCAGATGCTCATTCCTCAGGCAAGTCCCATCTCCCGACATCATTAAAGTGTACTTAAATGTATTTTTGGCCTTCCTGTCTTACTAGGCAGTGTTTGATGTGTCTTTGTCCAGTTTTTTTCCCCTCTTCTACCAGTAAATGCTTTGCTTTGAAGCTCATGAACTCATCTTGCTGTAATTTGGTTACATGTACAAAAGAGACTAATTTAACTTCATAATCTGTCACATAATACCACTCACCCCTCTGCTCACAGTCTGCTACCTCACAGAGCCCTGTTCACCGGGCACTACCTCAACATGAGATGGGTAAAGAGTTTAGCAAAGAAGAAGAAGAAGGAGAGTGGTGTTATGAGGAGGAAGAAGAGGAATATGAAGAGGAAGCGAATGAGGAGGAGGATGTTAAAAACAGAAAGGTATCATTTAGGAGTTGCAGAGTATGTTAAGACAAGTCATATTTCTTTACTATTAAAAGATTCCGTAGCTACAGATGGGACGAATCCACCTGTCAACTGTTGCTTCTGCTCAGGGAACAATCACTCTAAAGAGCGAAGAGCGTACAAACAGTGAGGAGGAAGAAAGCAACGAAGAAGGGGATCACGAGGAGGAAGAAGAAGAAGAAATTAAGCAGCCTGAAACAAAGCCATTCAAAGCAGAAGAAAAGCATGGACAAAAAAACAAAGCAACACAAAAGAGAACAGAGGGGATGAAGAAAGAAGAGCGAATGACAGAGTTCCCAAAGGGGAGGCGGGTGAAGAAGGAGGTACAGGCTGTAGTAGCCAAAAAGATGATTCTGATTCTGATTGTTGTGTTTGCAGCTTCGCTGGACGTTAGGCTCATGCTTTGCCCTCTGTCAACTGTGTGTCATGTCTCCAGTAGTTGTTGTTCTATGGATTTGTAGGGGCGTAAAATATCTCTGTGTTGAAGTAGTAGATTTAGAGTATGTGTTTGTTGTGGCTAAAATTAGCTATTTATGTAGGGCAGATTACCAATTAGCCTCCTCAATCCTATCATTCAGTTTCGGTGTGGGTTACAAAAAAAAAAGGGTCAATATTTCCATTTGTGTGCATTTGGGATCAGAAGGCTACCATTGTTTGTATGACAGACACACTGCACAGATGTCCACACCATAGCAAATAAACATCAACTATCTTACAAGCAGTAGGTGCGTTTGTATATTTCTCAGGCAACGATTGAGAGCATATCGAATTTCATTGACCTCAATTTCACTCATGCCTCATCACTGTCATACAAACCTCTTCTCTAACATAACTTGATTTGAAGATGTGATCATACAATTGAGTCTTTTTTTCTTCAAGGCATCCATGCTAAGCCAGAACCAAGTTGTAACCCTGCTGTTGATTTAAGCATTCACATTTTGAAAGCACTTTCGTTTTTGAAGTAAATGTCTCTTGTTTCAGTTACAGGCCCCCAGTGTGAAAGGCTTTGACTTTGCTAAGCTGCATCTCGGCCAGCAGAATAGAGATGATGTCATGGTGGTCCAAGAATCCATCCCAGCGGGGCCTCTGCCCCTCTCAGATAAGGAAGGGCCCAGTTCTTCACAGAATGGGGATGTCCCCACCCCCAAATCCAAAAACTCTGCCTCCTCCACCAGAGCATCCCGCAGTTTTCGAAGACGAGAGAGGTCAGTGCTCCTGGCAGTGCAAAGGAGGAGGGGTTTTTATCACTACAGTTTTTCTGTTCAAGGTTTTATGAAACCAAAAAAAGAAAATAGCATGATAGAACCAGATCGAAACTTCTGTCCATTAGTCCATTCAAGTCGGCTTTATTGTCAAATATGCTCTATGTGCAACATACAGCACAGATGAAATTTCTTTCCTCTCAACCACAGTCCAAACATGCAGTGCATTAAAAGCACACACAGCTAAAAATAAGATTAATATTCTTCTGTTATAGGTTGTATCCAGCCAAAGAAATAAATTCACATCGATATAAATTTTGAAACGACCATCCTAGTGTGTAAGTTTGATTTTTAGTGATAGCGATTGTATTTAAAGCACAAAAAAGAGAGGAAGCTCTACTTGCTAGAGAGTCAGCTTTCCTTGCATGTTATTTTTACATTATACACACACACGCACACACACACACACACACACACACACACACACACACACACACTGTACCTCCAGTGAGTGTTTTTATCTCTTTTTTTAGGTTGCAATGTTATAAGGCATAGTAAGCCAATGTTATTAAATGGTCATGTTAATGCATTTGCATTCTGTTCACAGAAATAGGCTCAACAGTATTAATAATCATGTCACCACTGATTCTGATTGTACTGTGCTTATTTTGTTACTGTTTTTTTTTACTTTAAAATCTAAAGTCAATAAAATTATTAAACTCAATTCTCTCAGTCAACCACACACACAACGCTTTGACTGATTCGCTGATCAATAATTGATATACGAGACTGTGAGGGCTTTTTATTTATTTATTTGTTTATGTATTTATCGTTTCCCTCATCCTCAGTTTGTCCAAATATGGCCCCATACACCAGTGGGGATTCAATCTCGCCAAGAAGAATACATTAAGAATTTCATTATTCTAACAAGCGTTGAACCAAACACATTATCTTAGAAACTTCCCAGCTTTGACCTCTAAACTAAACTGCTAGTTTTTTATTATGCACGCTATTCCAGCACGCAAGCCCATCCTCAGGTTTTAATTATTCATTGAAGTGTGTATTTTGTGCTTAGGATCTCTCCGTCAGACGGCGATTCCATGGTGAGTGACCGCTCCAGTGGGCGCGAGTCAACTGAGGAGAACCAGAGAGCCCAGGCCACACCCAGTGACAGCAAGCAGACGAGTAAGATCCCCATCAATGTTTTAAATGGCAAGTGGCCCTGGCAACACTCAAGCCACTTTTCTACACACAGCAAAAGAGGGGGAGGGGAAGAGAAACACTGGAAAGAACTGACCGGGCTATGTGACTAATGAGATGATATTCTGTGTGTCTCACGAGAATTTAGTTGGAAAAGTACCAACAAAAAAAGTGTACAAAAATGTTTGGTCATATATTTCTAGCAATATATGACCAAAAACCTTAACATGTGCACTCCTAAATTTTGAGTAAAATTGCGTGGGATTAGCGTATGTAGCATGTGTTCTGTTGTTTGGAAAAACAAAACATTTTGTCAAGCATAATTGTCAGGAAAGGGCATTACTTTTCAGACAACATCTTATTAAATTTCATCGCAGGGTGTACGGGATTCCAGGGAGAAACGGGACACATGAAGGATCACTATTTTGTGTCCAAAATTAGTCCCAAAAAGAAAAAGAAGGGAAACAAAAAGCGGAAGTTATTTTGACAGCATGTCGACAGATTGAAGGTTGCAGCGCCACTCTGAGACGCGCTGGAGCCAGAAGCATTCAAGCATACTGACTACATGTAGCACACTGCAGCCTGCCTGATCTCACCCACATGCGACTGACCTCGGTTTTTTTTTTTTTTTTTTACTCATAAATCTTTTCCTGTAACGATCAGCGTGGTGTTTGTGAATAGAGTATGTCGTGTATGAGATAACACGTACCACAATGTGGAGGCAGTATTTTTGAAGTATAAACAAGAAGTTTTCACCAGTCGCTTTAACCCTTTCATACACCCTATATCCCAGCGGTCCCCAACCTTTTTTGTCCCACGGACCGGTTTCATGTCAGACAATATTTTCAGGGACCAGCCTTTAAGGCAGGATAGACACAACAATATAATATGATATGACCTGCATGAAAAGTGGGATATTTTCGAAACATAATAACACGAATCATGACATGAGGAACATCCTATCTGGCCGCAACATTCTCTGGTCGCTATGGTAACGTTTAAACGTGCCTTCAAAATAAGATACTTCGCAAATAAAAAGTACATGAAAAATACGACTCTCCATCGCCACTTATTATGCAGAGTAGGCTTGGTGCGTGTGAATCTCCCGTTGAGATAAAGCCATATTTGAAATAGGACTCCTGATACTGTCTATTAAATGTAGCCTTCTCTTTTTTGAAAGTCGTAGGCTCCTATTCTGTCTCCTGGCTGGGCCTTTTCCCCTTTCCGAAAAAAAACTTTTCAAAGTTGTTTGTTTTTTATGCGGTAACCTATCACGTGCATTCACCTGCGTCAAGAGTGAATTATGAATGACCTCAACCCTATTTTCATGCCCAGCCCAAATCTATATAGTATAACTGCCCACATGGGTGATGTTTTGTTTCTTTTGCTATTTTCGTACATGAATGGGCGCAGTTAGAAATGGCCGCTTGCGTCGTCATGGGACTGAACACAGCCGACTTGATTCCCGGTCAATCAAAGCGGCTCCCCTCATTCCCTTTAAATTCAGCGCAGGTGAGGCACGTGGTCGAAAGGTTAATGGACTCCCTGGACTCCGCGCAGGACATTGGCGCATGCAAAATACGTTTATAAGAAAAAAAGATCTCCACTTGCGGAGGATGTAAAGTTGGCCGTTGATACAGTGAGAAAGTCACATACTGACATTGATCTACTTCAGCGGTGGGTGAAACTGTTGTAATAAACTTATCCACATGAATCACACATTCACTGGCGTTCTGTGTAAATCTACATTACATTTGTACTCAGCAGTACACTATGGATGTTTTACTCGTCATGTGGAAGTTCAAACATGACAGCAGCAATCCCCCCCCATCAAAAATGCTTTTCAGTGTAGTTGTGACAGGCCATGCAATATAAAGCATCATGTTGTACTTGTCAAACAATGTTATTGATTCAAACCTACCTGGCATGTAACCCGGAGTGCTAAATACTCCTTGTATTTTCTGGAGTTTGTTGACATTTTCAGGGACAAATATTAATTTTGTTTGGAAGCAGGACATGTCATTCAAGTTATGTTCAGTGATAGTTTATTTTAATCCGAAAGGGAATATTTTTGATGTTGCATTGCTGAGCTTTACCGCATTTGAATCTCCACTGATTTGTTTACAGCCCTAAAATGTACCTTTCCCCTCCCAAGTTGTAAGATTTCTGACACGTGCCTGTTACATGCTTGTTATTTCATGTTAAGTCGTTCACTGTCGTGTGCGGGGATCCTCGCTTCACGACAGAGTATCAAATTTGTGTGACCCACCAGTTGACCATCACTGTTCTCGATTTAGAATCACATCTGAATGCCCTTAGTCCCAATCGATTTGTGGTCTTTGAACTTTACCGAGGACTGATCTTTTCCAATATAACTGTCTTTCCTTTCTATTGCGGTGCAGGCAAAAATAGAATTGGTAAGACTTTGTCTTCTTTCCATCTGCGTCTTTGAATCTCCAATTGTTTTGCTTGGTTCTGCGATAGTTGTGTGCTTTGTTTGTTCCTACCATTCATCACTGTCAGCCCAACTGTCAGCAACCTGAATTAAATGTTGTTACAGTCTACAAAAAAAGTTACCTTTTTTTTGTTGGGGGGCGGGGGCGTGACCCTAATCATCCTTTCTACAAGACAACCTAGTTTGACTCAATGTGGTCATTTAGACTTATGAACTGTAGTATTAAAGACTTTTGAACTGTTATTTCCATCCCTACAGGTCCGCCTCTGACAAATGGTCTCAATGAACAGATGTCATCCGCTTCCATATTTGAACATGTTGATCGGATGTCACGGGCCAGAGATGTAAGCCGAAGACTCCCCAACAAAGTGCAGCTAATTGCCATGCAGCCCATGGCAGTCCCACCCCTGAACAGCCACCCTGGTACTGGCAAATTGCCCGATACCAACAAGGAGGTTCGCCTTTCTTGATCCTCATTTTCACATTTGCAGCTTGATCGATCCAAAGTTCACATGTCCTTTCTACATGATGTGTCTTCTCATCAGATCCAAGTAGCAATGAGGCAGAAATCGGAGATTGAGCATCATCGAAACAAGATCCGCCTGCGTGCCAAGAGGAAGGGCCACTATGACTTTCCTGCAATGAATGACATAGACCTTGTGGACCCCAAAGACCAGGATCACATTTACCATAAAGCACAGCTGCAAATGGATAAGATTTTAGATCAAAATGTGCAGGTTCCCTCAGTCTTCAAGGAACCCCCCAAAAAGTTGGTGTTTATTTTAATTGTGGGAACTTTTTTTATATATATAATGAGATAACATTTCATTTTGTATCCAGTGCTCGAGGGAGGCGCTCTCCCAAACAGAGGATGAAGGGGCAGTCAAATGGAGGCATGACAGATGCAGACAAAGATCACCTCATCACCGAAGACACGGACGCTGTTTGTAGGAAGTGTCCTGGGGTCAACAATGTGGCTTATGTGGTAAGTTTAATGTGGGTGACGTCTGTGCGTGGAAGATCTCAACTTTTCGTTGAGCCTTAGCCTCCAGACTGAATGGAACTACTTGGTGGCTCATACATTTTTTTGTGGTACATTTCAGTCGGATCCTGACCAAGCCCCAGGGTTGACCCACAGAAGCCCGTCGCCCACCACAGACGAGGTCTTCCTAGGTCCCGCTTCCTCACCTCCTGGACATGCCCCTCTCCCGCCCACCTACATGCCTCCACAGCCTTCCATCGAAGAGGCGCGGCAACAAATGCATTCGCTGCTGGATGACGCCTTTGCCCTTGTGTCACCCACTTCCCAGGGCAGTTCCGCTGGGGTGACTCTGCCAGGGGTCAATGCCAATACGTCTGACACCAGTCCTGTGGGCCGTGGCCCCCGACCTTGGGGCCCATCCTTTCCAGGTTTTGGCCCCTACACTGGTGTAAGTAGCTAATTGTTGGCGGTCGATAAAAACACCACATGACAATTTTAATAATTGATCTGTCTTGAAATCACAAAACAAGTGTTCGCTGTTGATTCCCTTTAATTTTTTCTTCATTTGAAGTCTGTATGTACAATAGTTTCAAAGTGTAATCATTTTCAACTAATCTGTTAAGTACAGAAGGCCATCTGGTGGCCCTCAATACAACGTTGTCAGTTCTCTCTACGGCTAAGGCGTTTCACTAATGTTCACTGCATATGCTTGATCTTGAGCTCCTTTTGTCGGAGGCGGCCCAAATAGATGCCTGTTGTATAGATAATCACAGGTGATACTTATTTTCTGTGTAATGTTTTGTCAAGAAAAAATTCTGTTGATGAAAATGTGATTTATTTCAACAGTTCAAATCAAAAAGTGAGACACAGATGTTATCAAGATTCATTCAACAACATAAAAATACTAATAGTTTCTTATGAAGTTTCTTGAGATGGTAAATATGGGATATTTGTTTACTACATCATCATTGATTTTAAATTAAATCAAATAATTCACTCTTTGTAATGTCCATAATCCCCATTTGGCTTTATCACTTTTTTTATTGAACTTTCCACAATATTCATATTTATTGAGATGTACTTGAATATAAATTTCCTGGCATTATGTAGCCATAGACAATGTAATGAGACTAGGGGATGAGAGGAGGATAAAGTTGTTAAGACACACCTTTTAAGTTATTTCAATTTGACACTTCAATGGCCTGTATTTGAAGTTGGATACTAAATGGCATCTTATAAGAGTATAAGGTTTTGAAATCAGTCATTACGAAAAGCGAGTACATCTTATTTATGCTAATAAGCAGCAGCAGTGTTTTTAAAATGAGCTTTGTAAGAACAAATCTAAGAAAATTGCTTTATAAAGCTCATTGTCTCCTGTTGTTGTCTTTCATCGCTGCTTCCATTCTCTATGCTCCCCTCAGAGATTCGGCGACCTGAGTGTGTCTCCCCCTCTGGTTCAAGGCTTAATGCCAAGGTGAGTAAAGCGTTCAATGGAAATCATGTACTTGAGCACATGTGGATTTTCATTCTCTTTTGTCCTCAACAAAGTCCTTTGTTATTGATCAGTGCTGAAAAATACCCACTTTGCCTCTTGTCCTGCATCATCCAGTCAGTCAGACTATGAATAATTTAATGGATCATTTTTATTTTATTGGTTTAATGGAACAGGTCTCGGCCTTCGTCTCTTAGCTAGCCCCCAAAACACTCAGGCCCTCTAGCAAATGAATACAACACATACACACCTAGAAAGTAGAGCACTGGGCCACATCTACCTGAGATAAATAAGTTAACAAGTGGTCATGTTTTACATTAGACAAAAGTCGGACTCTTGCTGCAGCAAAGTCTGTTCTATTGTGCGACTTAATGTTTGGAGGCTTGATTCAGTGAAAGTCTTGTATTCTGCAGGCAGGATCGTGGTCTGACTTACCTTCCCCCAGGAGAGGCACCAGGGCCCAGGGAACAACTCCAGCTCAACAATTTTTACTCCAGCAGGGGTCTCTACGCAGATGAGCTGCCTACATCGGCTCGGCCGCGGCCAGTAGGGGGCACTGCAGGTACAGTTGGAAATCCTTCTAAAACTCCCGTTTCATATTTACATCCATTTTAGTCATTAAAGTCACGGGTCATCAAGACGACCATAAAATACAAAGAATGTCTACGGTACTAATATTAGGACACGCTGGGCTAACTGCTAGCTTATCTGGTAATTGCATAGTGCAAACGCTTACAAACGTACTTACAGTACTGTACTCACAAACACGCCTTTTGTCAATGACATTATGATAGATGGCATGAGAGGCACGTTATACAAACACTTAACACAACCAGTCTGGCAACAGCACAATTACTCTTGCGGCCTTTGCTGACTTGGGGGGGTTACAAGTCAACCCGAAAGGCTGAGTCTCTCTTCATTTATTAAAGGCGTTGGGAGTGAGGCTTACACGATGAATGGTGTCAGGCATTTACTGGAACGAGTGAATCTCAGGCAGCCAGAGACAGGCACGCAACAAAAGTTGGAACAAAATGAAATTTATTACACAAGAAGGATCTAACATAATAAAGCCTTGATGTGTCTGTTTTGATGCGTGTGCAGGCGCCCAGCTTCATCAACTTACACAGGTTGGCTTATCCAGCCGTATGAATGGTTATTCCGCCGGGGTCAGAGGCTATCCAGGACAGAATGGAGGCATCGGCTGGAACAACTACCACGAGGACATTTATTGTAGAGCACTACCAGATAACAGTGCAGTGAGTGCAAATACCTACATAATTCTCTTGTCTTTATATATACTGTTTATATAGTATATGTATATGTTGCATGTTGCTATATTCCTTATTATTCCTTTCACAATTCCTTTTCTTAACTGTCATTGGAAGTGGGTTAGGTGGTTTTCACTGGGATATCTTCATCGTTGAAACAGAAACGCTATACACTTGTCTTCAGTGGTTCCTGCACTTTGTTATTGTAGACTGAGAATTTCCCTGAAATTGTGTTTTGTTTTGTTTTTTTTTACAATAATGTTTGCCATTGCAGTAGTGTATAGTATGTGAATTGGGAATTTCTCCATTGCGAGACAAATAAAGGTTTTCGTACTGTTAAACCTCCCTTTTCATACTGACAGACGTTTATTGCAGCCAAATAGGGTGACCAAAGTATTAGAGACAGCTAGTATGGTGCAATGCACTTCAATAATAAACGCAGCAATACTACCTTCGCCGAGTGTACATCACATGAGCGTGGAGGTGATGTTTTGATCGTTTTGGTTATTTGAATCAGGGTTATATGCCATTGAAACAATGCAATGGCAAAAACTCCCTGTGATTTTAACAACTAAGGTGAGCCTTGGCTCCAACTCAACCCACGAAGCTTGTCTTTTAGTTGAGATGAGTCACTTCAACATACATCTGAACGCAATTACTGTGCTACTTTCTTATTTAGGCAGGGCTTTATCGCCATCTTGTGCCTCATTACAAAAACAAAAAAGAGCACAAAAAGCTCAAATAGGTGAGTGTGTCAGCATTTTGCTCGGGATTGCTTCGGTTCCACATGAAAAGACACAAATACTGTGAGTGAATTTGTGACTGGTGAACCACAAATATGTTTTAGACCAATGTTTTTCAAACGTTTTTGAGCCAAGGCACACTTCTTTCATTGAAAGAATCTCGCGGCACACCACTAGCTGAAAATGTGAACAAAAACCCGCTTATTTTAACATTTAACGTGTTATATTATTACTACAACCATTTTTAACATTGAAGAATGACGGTATAACAGCTTGAATTGGAATCAAATGAACACAAAGAAAAAAGTATTTTATCATCTTTCATATTTATTGTTTCACCGTCGTCCTGCATTCATGCGTCACAAATTCGCTTGTCTCTCGTCGAAACACAAGGCAATTGGCTAGCTGTTGCTGCT
>CAAKHF010027212.1:9495-22674 GCA_901007745.1 Hippocampus kuda | reverse complement strand
CTTTTCGATTCCAATACAACAGGTTGACAGTGAGTTCTCTCAAATCTACCTGATTTGCTACCTACCCTCTGAAACAGACCTCCAGACCTGAAACGGAAATCGAACAAGCTAAAGAGGGCCCTTAAAGATCACAAGAAGTAAATGGGTATAAAGAGGCTGTTTTTCATGCTTGCAGAGTAGCCAAAACAGCTCAAGTGAAGTCGACTCCTATGAGAATGAGAATTTGGGACAGTAATACACTTAAGAGCTAGTAGGGAACTGATGGTTTTTGGGGTGGCTTAAAAAAAAGTGAGGACAGATTTGATTCAATATTGGATGCATATTAATTGTGAATATTTATGCAAGGTCTGGACTCAGGTTTCTTCAAGGGTGTCCCTGCAAGGGTTTGTGCATGTGCAGTGTTTCGACAGTACAGGTTGATTATTGTATACCCATCCATCCATCCATTTTCTAATCCGCTCATCCTCACAAGGGTCTCGGATTTGCTGGATCTTCGGGCAGTCCTCTTTAGTCCGTGTTCTCTCTCGGAAGTGGTTTTTGCCTGGCGTTTTGTAAAGAACTCACCCAAGGACGTTTGCTTTTGTCAGCTTTTAACAATAATTCGAAAATGTCCAAGGCAAACGTCAGTATAATGAGCGATCGCCCGACTGGTGAACACTTTTTCTGGGTGATTCACATTTATGTCAAACTATCGGGACACCTCATTCCTGAAGGGCGAATGACGAGGACGCTTCCTAGACACACATCTATCTATTTATACTGTATATCTTCGCACACAGGGGCCCGGTAGTCCAGTGGTTAGCACGTTGACTTCACAGTGCAGAGGTGCCGGGTTCGATTCCAGCTCCGGCCTCCCTGTGTGGAGTTTGCATGTTCTCCCCGGGCTTGCGTGGGTTTTCTCCGGGTGCTCCGGTTTCCTCCCACATTCCAAAAACATGCTTGGCAGGCGGATTGAACACTCTAAATTGTCCCTAGGTGTGGGTGTGAGCGTGTATGGTTGTTTGTCTCTGTGTGCCCTGCGATTGGCTGGCAACCAATTCAGGGTGTCCCCTGCCTACTGCCCGATGACAGCTGGGATAGGCTCCAGCGCCCCCCGCGACCCTAGTGAGGATAAAGCGGTTCGGAAGATGAATGAATGAATGAATGAATCTTCGCACACAAGCACATACTGCAGAAGTCCCTCTTAGCCAATGAGATGTCAGGATGATACTCGGTAATAGCCAATGGCAGAGCAGCTATATGTATGCTGCGTTCAGGAAACTCGGACCTGCGAGTACCAGGCCAAACTGTATTTTTACCTTTCATAGCTTAAAATTTCTTTCCAAACAAGAGGCAATATTTTCAGGGGTGTAGTGGGCGTGGTACGCGGGGGTACACCGTCTACCCACTTCTCCCGACACCACATTCAATTTTTATTGAAATGTTTGTTGATCATTGTTCTAATGCGAGTTATTCTTAATAATGTTGGCCTGTGATTATTTTGGAGTAGTAAAACATTAAATTTAACGTGAGTTCAACTGGTGTTGTAGCCTATGATTGATGTTCTGTGTGTATATATAGAACATCCCAGAATCGCGTACACCCACTTAAAAAATCCCCAATACACCACTGAATATTTTCCTGTTGAAACGTTTCGTAACTCAACGTTCGTAAGTACACGTACCACTGTACAAGCTTTCCATTGTACTGGTGATACGTTTTTGTACAAATGACACCTTCTTCCGATTTTGAAATGGATTTTTCCTATAACAAATGACAGAAATAGACTTCATATGGCCAGATTATAAATCCGATGGATTGATAAATTATGCAGAATTTCTTCGTGTGATTTTTATGATTCTTTCAACGGCCTCACAATTTGCATGTTCATCTTTCGCACGGGTGTCTTAAAAATTGCCGGAGTCTTACTGACTACTGGTATTCATTCTTTTTAACAGCCCTTGTAGAGGCTGATGTTTTGGAGGAACTGTCTATTCAACATTAGCTCTAAAGAAAGAAAATATAGCACATGCTCAATAATACCATAATCTGGAATTGATGTGGTTTGTCGTAAAATGAGGCCCTTCTTCAGTCACTGACACACATCTTTGCAGATGTGCGCAATGCAAAAATGCATCAGGTGTCCTCCAGAGACACAACACGCAAGTTACCCAACCAGGTCGTAGTTGAATCTGAAGTAGAGATCAGCGGTGTCGCAAAGGCAACTAAAGATGAGAGATCACGTCTATCCCCCTTTCGGATTTTCCCATGTTTTTCTCTTCCCTTTTGCTCCATGGCTACTTATTCATTCCAATCTCAGAACGGCATGTTCTCCCGACAACTTGAATATTTCACATCGACTCTTCAAGCTTCAACCCTCTCCCACGCTCACACGCAGTCTAAAATCTATTTATTTCGGGAATCACTTTTTTTTGGTGAATTACAGTAAAATGGCTACAGCTCTAATCAGAGGATAAGTAGCAGGCGACATGGCAGGTGTTGGAGGGGAGATAAGCGAAGGACCATTGTGAGACTGTGCCTCACTTCCATTTAAATGTTTTGGAGCTTCGACTTCCTTGTTTGATTTGTTACCCGCAGCATCCCCGTGAGCTGTCAGCGGGCAGATAGCGAGAGTTTTTTTCTTCATGCCGTTTCCTCGGCTACCGCGCCGGTGCTGTCCTTCGTGTTTTGATGTTCGGGGTTAGATGCTGGGCATGTCGGCGTGGTCTGACTCATGATGAGTGCTTGGCAGTGCTCAGGTTCGTTATTAGATCACAAAGCATCCTGTTGAAGAAAAAAATTTAAAAAAAAAACATTCAAAGGCATGTAAAAAGGTATGGCTACTCTTTGGGTGCGCATACTGTCTGGGGTCTTCGCTCACACACTTGAATCATTACATTAAAATATAAAGTGCACTTCTTAGACAGTGACACAGACAACCGTACGCACGCTTGTGTCTCAGGAGGCACTTGTTAATTAGATCACTGTGGCGTTCGGCTTCAGCTGCTCAAGTTCTAGTCAATGTGTGCATGTTTGATTTTTAGCTCAGGGCCCGCTTGCCAGTAAATAAGCAGACAGTGCTGTGTGTGTGAGTGAGCGCGTGTGTGTGTGTGTGTCTGTCTTATTGCAGCCCTAGTGTGTCTCATCTTTGTCGTATTTGATCGAAGTCCACAGAATCAGAATCAGTTTTGTAGAGCGCATGAAGCTGGACATTTTATAAGTGGGACATTTCTAATCACAGGAGTGAAAGTGGGGAGCATGTTCAACATTGCAAACGTCCCCGATGGGTTTGGTTCAAAATTCCTTGAGGCAAGATATGACTTTTAGAGTATGTTAAACTAAGCTTCTGTGAGAATTTTCAAGCCAACTAAAAACCCGGGAAAGCAAAAATAAAAAAAAATAAAAAAAAAGAATGTTTGTTTTTCACATTTTGCATATTTGTGGACTTTCCAAAGAGAAGGGTGTTGTTAACAATCCCATCAAATATGAACGATTGGGAAAATCTCCCAGCATATAAAATGAAATTTCAAAATGGTGAAAAATCAAGCCTTTAATTGCTTCCGCTTCCGAACACTGTGGACGTGTCTGTTGAACTACACCGCACTCATCTTTCCATTCTCAATTAAATGCGACTACCACTGTCTGAAAAGTGAACGCTACATCATCGAGCAACATCTTATGTCTACAAATCCCGACATGTTTGAGCCATCTATATACATGCATATACACTTTTCCAAAATTTCCGAAACAGTTGACGGTGTTGTTGCAAACAAACTAATCATGAGTTTGCAGTCTTAATACAACATGCATGCCCCTTTGTTTCCACCACACATTCTTTTTAATCCTCTACGGGAAGTCACCGCACAAAGACAAAGGTTTGTTTTTCCTCACTTGCCAGGGTTTCTTGATCTGCTGCCACTAATTGACACTGCAGACTTGTTTGGAGTCAGAGTGAAGGCAAACACATCAAACAACGGCTCCCTTTTACCCTCTGACAATTTATTAAGAAGAAGGGAAAAAAAAATACCATGTCTCCATTGTGAAACTCAGGTTCAAAACTTTTCTGATGTGATTACTGTTTGATATTTTCTCAAGTGTTTCAGCGAGCATGTTTGTGCGTATGCGCGTTACAGTGTGATGCACGTGTCGTGCGTGCGCCAGTTGCATGTCCCTTCTGCACTAACCCCAAAAAGTCATCCTCACTAAGGCGGCTTCCCCTGATGAAGCGAAAGCCAGATTTGGTTCCACACCGCTAGTCTCTTGCTTCTTACTCTTAATCTCACCCGCTCCCTCTCATCTCCACCTCGAGCCCTCCCGCGCTCCACCTCCTCCACTCCACACGCTCCAGCTCCAGTCCCTCACACCATGTTGGACTTTTTATTTCTGTGAAGAAGCGTTCATCAGAGAGTTCCCACAATTTCTCATATGGTCGAGGTGGGGGCGGGGGAGGGAATCTCTTTGATGCCAGATGATGCCTTTATATCTCTCCTCCTTTCACAGAGAGTTACAGTAAACTTCTATAGAAGTTGTCTGGAGCAATGTGGATATCTCACGGGAGAGGGCTGTTGGGTGGAGGATTATCAAAGCGAGATGCTTCACATAAATATATGATCACCGCTAGATTTTACACAATGTGAACCATTCACTTATAGAACGGGTGTCAAACTCAAGGCCCGGGGGCCAGATCCGGCCCGCCGCATCATTCTATGTGGCCCGCCAAAGCAAATTATATGCATCAAACGTCCTGTTTCTTGCTAAATACCAACAATACAGTCTTCACTTTTAATCCTGGAGAACCCAAGAACTTTTTTCGTCTTTGGAAAATGATGAATTATACATTAAATGACTGCTATATGTTCGCTGAACACCAAAATATATGTTTTTTCAAATATTAAATGCTTTAATTTAGGATTAGGGCCAAATCTGGCCCTCTGGGATTTAAGGGTAGCATTTGAGTAGCAGAATTTATAGGGGCCAAATTTGACCCCGTGTGTTCTCCGGGGTTCAAAATGTTTGGTCCCAGTCATTCTTTTGAAATATAGTTCACATTAGAAAAACTTTTAAATTTAATTTTAAATTATTACTGGTCCTCCATTTCAAAACTCATCTTTCTTAGATTGTTGCGTGTTTGTAATCTGAGACAACCAGACATTTATTTGACATCACACTGTGAATTTCAGTCAGAATGGCTCTCCGAAGGAAACCCTAACTACCATGTGGCCTGTCACAAAAATGAGTTTGACACCCCTGAATTTTAGGAACACTTGAATGGGCTGAACGGTGGCACTTATATAATACAGTAGGTCTGTCTGTAAAAATGATGTCAGCACAAAAACAAACAAAAAAATCAGCATCCAAAAAGAATCTTCTGTCATGATGTAAAATTTGAACAGATTTTTGCCACAGAATTTTCGGTATGGCTTCCCCCCATCTCAGTTTGTTTACATCATCGAGGGGAGGCAAGCATCGTAATACCTCTTGTTTCCGAGCCTGATTTGATGCATTCTGTTGCCTATAGTGTCTGAAACGGTGGTTAATCGTCACCAAAATTCTTATGCGCATCACTACTCTTCTTCAGTTCAACCTGTGCAAATATAAAAGTGACATGCACAATATTTAAGACGGTGGTTCTTAACCTTGTTTGAGGTACCGATCCCAACCAGTTTTATAAGCACATTCACCGAACCCTTCATAAGTGAAAAATAAAAATGATATATATATATTTTTTTTTACAAATTTAAGACGTGTCTACGAAAAACTGAAAAAAGTAAACACAATTAGTATGAAGTATATATTCTTTTAAGTGTGCATAAAATGAACCAGCCAGTGATGGCCAAGCGGGCGTGTCATAACTGAGATGTTGAATTGGGTGAGTCTTAACCTCCATGGCAGAGGCTCTGTCGAACCCCTGAGACTGATTCACCGAACTCCGAGGTTAAGAACCACTGATTTAAAAAGTAAATTCCAGCTAACTCATATTGATTTAAATTCAATATATGAACAATTCAACTTACGAAAAGCCTTTCGGAACGCTTTGTGTTTGCATATCTTTGTCAAAGAAAACAGACAGATGTGACAGAGACGGCATGTTCACAGTTTGAAGTGGACCTCAGTCGAGATGTCCACACATATTTTGCGACCAACTGATCCCTGTTATTTTCACATGATTAGAGATGTTTTTGCAATAATTTTGAATGGATATGTAGCCCAAGGACTCCCAAGGAAGGAGGGGAAGGGTGTGGTGGCCATATTGCTAATTCCCAATGCACATTTCTGATGCCGTTAGTTATTTACTGATTTTTCCAAAACAAACTGGTCGTATTGGCGCATGCTAATATCATTTTACTGATTAAAAAAAAAGTCACCTGAGCTAGTTAGTGAAAAATGAATCATCCAGTGGATCCCTTTAAATAGAGCACAATGCATGGCATTTTCTATCAAGATTGTACCACAGAGAATGAAGGGGGCATTTCTGATAGGCCCATTGATTATCATTGGGTGGATGAATGGGAAAATGATGCATAGGTGGGTAGGAAGAGATGAATGTTGGGAGTAAATATTCTAAAGAACACTGACGGATGTCAAATGGTGACTCATTGGATGGATGGTTGGTTAAACTGATGGATCGGTGCATGATGCAGGGATGGCTGTTTTGTTAGTCTGCTCCTAAGTGACAACCCTCAGATGCCTCTGAGATGCTCTCAGCTTGTTACTGTAACAGATTTCTAATTAAAGTCTAATAAATGGGGGAACCAAGGCCAGATAAAGATTTTGTGAATCGCACTGATGCTTTTCTTTATGTTTCACCGTTTCTCTGTGGCGTGCTGTGATGCTTTTCTTTGTAAATCACTGTGACCTCGCTTGCAAACACTCTTTTCAAACTCCTCCATTTTCCATCATTTTAATCATCAGCATGACGACTTGCTTTTCCAACATCGTGCTGCAATTGATTTGCCGCCTTCATCATGCTCCACACGTGCACAAGCACAGACACACACACACGAACACACACAGCTTTTGTATTTGTTTGGCGTCCTTTAGATGCTTTTATGAGTGGATTTTTTAATATGTGGTGAAAGCATTCATTTGCGGCCGAATAACAGTGAAAGGGTGTGTGGGATGAAGCGACAAGACAGGACTGCCTTGCTTTTGTTTATCGCCTTCACAGCGAGGAGCGAAAGTGAAATATCACTCAGGTTTCATTTGTTAGAAAGCTCGAAACAGCCGTTGAGTGTTTGCAATTAGCTGTCAATTATCAGCGCTGTTGTTTGGCCATCTGTCCACAAACAGCATCTTCTCTCCTTGTGCAGGCAGATGTTGACAACACAATGTGATAATTTCCCGCAACGCCAGACGCAATTCAAAGCCCATTTCCAATGAAGTTGGGATGTTGTGTGAAAAGTCAATAAAACAGAATACGTTGATTTGCAAATCCTGTTCATCCCATGTACATTTCATAGAAACAGTTGCATTTCATGATTGGCTGTGAAAGGAGAAACCCTGAAAGGCTCAGTTGTTTTTGCACAAGTATGGGGCTATGTTCACCACTTTGTGAGAAGCAACGTGAGCAAATAGTCCAACAGTTTCAGGAAACGGTTTCTCATCGTACAATAGCAAGGAATTTGAGAATTTCGTCATATGGGGTCCGTAATATCCGAAAAATACGAAGAGTGTCTGGTGATTCCTCTCCACGAAGCAGCAAGGCCAAAACCCAACATTGAATGTCTGCAACCTTCAATCCCTCAGGCGGCACTGCATCATAATGCAAAGGATGTTTTCGGGCTCAGAGCTTCCGAAAACCATTTTCATACAGTTCATTGCTACGTTTACAATGCAAGTTAAAACTCTGCCATTCAAAGTGCATATCATACATGTCAACACCCAGAAACGTCACCGACTGCTCTGGCCACGAGCACATCCGAGATGGACTGACACACAGCGGAAAAGTGTATTTTGGTCTGACGAGTCCACATTTCAGTGTTTTGTTTTGTTTTTTTGGGGAAATCATGAACGTCATTTCCTATGGATTCAAATTCATGTTAACTCGGAGTCAAGTATACACCTGCCACCATTTTTAGTGCCTCTGGTTAACTCTTAATAAAAGTGATCATTTCTATTTGCCTTCTGCTGGCATTTTTTTTTTTTTCGAGGAGGGCTTTCTAAGCAGAAGATTTTGTGCCAACACTAAATTGGAACTTGTCCAATTCCCTCCACTTTAACAACAGGCCTCAATTCCATCTGAAGAAAAACTGCCCCAAAAGCAAAATACTGCTGACACTGTGCTCCACTGTCGGTATGGTCTTCTTTTGGTGATGAGTCGTGTTGCGTTTGCATCAAATATACCTTTCATAATTATTTCAACTCAACTTTATTTATAGAGCACTTTAGAACAACTACCTTCTGAATACAAAGTGCGATACCAGGGGTGTCAAACTCATTTTTTTCGCGGGCCAGATTTTAGTTGCAGTTTCCCTTCGAGGGCCGTGATGACGGAAACTATATAAAGAAGTCAAGAATAACGGTTTATTCACCTTTTGTTTATGTTACTGAAATGAGGGGTTTGTGAACAAGAAAATGCATACAGAATCACTCTTATTTATTACAAATGAGAATTTAAAATTTTGGTCGAGATTTTAGCAAGCATCATGAAAGTTGACATCTTTGATTTGCTTTCACGGGCCACATAAAATGATGTGGTGGGCCAGATCTGGCCCCCGGGCCTTGTGTTTAACACCTGTGTGCTATACTGTGAGCAAAAATGAGTCATACAACAACAAAGACGGCTAAAAACATCAGTTAATAACATAAAACGCATAAAACAGCACGAAACACGAAAACAACACCGAGTCTCACGCTCAGTCAAATATGTTTGAAGATGAGTTTTAAAGATGGTACAGTGAGGGGGCTTGCCTAACATTTAGCGTACCGTGGACAAAGCGGAGGCGATTGAGCTTTTTCCGTTGTCAGTCCCTCTCTATGGAATGACCTTCACACACCTTAAAACACATTTTTTTAAAAAAATTTGATGTCTTTACGACTCTGTCACGAGACTATTTGTTTTCTTTGTGATGTTCTTAATATATTGTTTTAACCCTTTCAGGGACAGCGGTTACTACAGTGGACAGCCTATCATGTTATCAGGTTACAGGTTATCATTATTGGTGCATGAAAGGGTTAACCCTGTTGCTGTATGATTTTGCTGTATAATTTTGCTCTAGGTAAAGCACTTTGTATACAGCGCTCTATGAATAAAGTTGATTTGAGTCGAGAAACGTGGAGGAAAGATGAGGCAAGTAAAGAGCGTCAGGGTCAGGCCTGCTTCTTCTCCCCTTAATTGGCCTGGCTCGGAGCTGGCGATTTGACAGATTGAATTATCAAGCTGCCTGCAAATCCCTTGCGGTATGTCCTGGTTGAGTATTAATGACCCGCTATAGTTGCCTCCTTTGCTACGCGTTCTTTTCATTCTGATATTTTCAACGAGCAGAGAAGTGTTCAGCCGTCTGACCATCTTTCCTCCCGCTGCTTTCATTTTCTCGATCCGTTTTGTACACCGTTCATCCTTTTCAGCATCACAGGGGGCTGCGGTTTATTCCAGCTGACTCTGGACAATAGGCAGACCAGAAACCCGGACTGGTCACTTGTCAAATACAGGGCAGTTTTCTGTATCTGTCAAAAAAAAAAAAAAAAAAAAAATCAAAGAATGAAATGGAAAAATGCCGTCCCTTATCCCTTGTCTGTTTTGGAATGTCAGAATGAAGTAAGAAGATAACAAAAGCCATTCAAAAAGTAACGAGAATTCTGTTTGTGTTATTTCTGTACGAATAATGCATTGATGTCATGCATCCTATTTAGTTCAAATGCCTGCGACTTGCTGATATGATGTTGCTTCATTTAAATTGTTGACAGAGCCAGCGCCGTGCAGCCTACCCTTCATCATAAAGTAACATGATGTTTGAGGACCACAACAGCTGTCCGGCGTAATTGCTTTCTATCATAGCAAGAATCCACATGAGTGAGATTGTTTAAATGGCTTGAGTTTGTATTTGTACGGTATCAATTAATGCGCTTGCACAGAGTCCAGATACGATCTTTTTTTATTTTTTTTTATTTTTAATTAATGTCTGCTCGGATTGTACCCATTCCCCTTTTCCAGGTCTGCATTTCAGGAAAGTGAGAGTGAGGTATAATAGTGGTGATCATGCCACCTCCCACAGAGGCTAAAAGCTGGCTGCCTGCTAACTTCCTGACAACCCGGGCAATACTATGTAATCACTGCTTACCATCTCCTGCAGTGGGCTGAGACAGAATGAACACATACAGTCACGTTTGCTTTCCAAGATATAAAAACAAAAAATGTACCATCGCATGCATAAAGGGTGACTCAGACGCAGCCGCGCATTCTCCGGTTCTTTTTCACACGCAAGTAAATCACACGCCCCCAAACACACGTTCACAACTCGCATATGTGTGAGGACAAGTGTGAGAGGCAGCAAATGGCAGGGGCAAGTTAATTTGTGTATATGTGGTTGTGGGTGTTCTCAAATGCCTAATCTTGAGATATTGGAGGACAAGCAGACAACAGGATGTGCGATCTGTACGGTGCCGAAGAGAATAATATGGTGTCAAAATTTTGGCCGCCTCGCTGGGGTCAGAAGACGCAGAGGGGTCGTCCTCTGTCGCCAGCGATGGGGTGCGAATCCGGTAGCCAGACAAACAGCAGGCACACGGGGGTCGCACCGCCGAGATGGATTTTATGGCACTCGTAGTCATTCCCGAAGATCATCTCAACTTGCTCTTGTCCCGACACAGCGGCACACTGTTTCACGCACACACTCCTGAGTTTCAGTTAGTTTGTTTTATAATAATAATAACAATAATAATACATTTTATTTAGAAGCGCCTTTCAAGACACCCAAGGACACTTTACAAAAACAAAGACCACAAAACAATACGTTTTAGTTTTAGTCACAGGCTGCTCCAAGGGCATAATTCCCCCGAGTGTCTGTTCTGTTTGCTTTCTGTTTCCAGCTGGAGTGGTGGGCGTTCCCCTCCAGTGGCGCACCTGCCACGTATCATCCTGCCAACTTGTCTAAGCCTTGGTTGGATAATTTCTCATGTTGCTCATGACTTTGTCTCAACTATTGAATTTTTTCTCGATATTCTCCCTTGTTCACGCCATGTATTTTCTCGCCTCATTTTTGCATTTTGCATTGGGCGTATTTTTTGTTGTTTAAGCTGAATCTCGCGTTTTTTTTATCTTTCACGTTTTGGCTTTCTTGCCTTTTCATGACAAGCAATGAACGTTTGTATTGTCCTTGCCTTTTTGCAAGTGTTTTTTGGTTGACTAAACCTAACCCGGTTTTTCGAACCAGCGTCATTTGTTGTACTCTGTTGGATTTTTTTGATAAATAAACCCTTTTTGTTGAACTCCATTTGGGTCTCCCTTTTGAGAGTCTGATTCTTTACCGGACGCTTCTGGAACAGTAACACAGGGCACTCTTAGGATCATTGGGACACACAAACCTCTATACCATGATAAGGTATAGCTAAACAACAAGATTTGGTGCTGACCTGTTGTTTTGGTCCCAAAACACAGGTAATAGTTGGAGAATAGGCCGATTAAAAAGTTTTAATTGTTTGATCCTTTTCAGCCCATTGCAGTACTTCCTTTGGTCTGTGACCTGAACAATTGTCAAATTTAATTCGGAACATCTCTTGGGGGCTTTGTGTTTCCTTAAAGTTTGGTCCCCACATGAACATTCACATCAAAGCACCCACCCATGAACCTTTTTAAAAGCAGACCCCATTACATATTATTCAGTCGGTTCTCAGATCGCAGCATAATGAAACAAGAACCCATGGGAGCCTATTACCAGTGACACCACCACCAGGCTCGACTTGCACAGTGACAGGGGTAGTGAGCGCATTACAGCAAAAATACAGAGACAAAAAGCAGTGGTCGATACAGCACAGAAGAAAAAAAGTAAAGAAGATGAAATGGGGGGACTGTTATAAATCGCAGACCAATGAGGGAATAAGGGTTATAGTTTCGGAAAAATGACAATTATCACTTGCTGATGTTTGGTGTCTGGTCATTTTTCTGGAGTTTCCTGGAAGTGTTTGTAAGTTTATGTCAAAAGCCTTTATCTGTGCTGAAAAAAATGGCATCATCGATTTTAGAGAAACCTTGTGGCGACTTATAGAGTAGATTAAGTCGAGTCTTTTTTTATTTGTGTGTGTGTGTGTCTGTGTGTTGCCGTGTGCTGAACCGCACGCCAATGCAAGCAGCAGCAGGGTTTCTCCCTCACCAGCGTGTACGGTTGTTGAGAAAATCGTTGCTTTGACAGATGAGCTGTCGTCATTTTTCTCCGCTCCACAGAGGCAGATGTCTGCTTTTGATCTCCGTCTGTTGGCTTTTGTTTCGCCGGCGCAAAGTGAGTCAATTAGCTAACGAGCAGCAAACGAGGAGATAAGACCAATGAAACAGGAGTGTGGTGATGAAATGATAATGGTAATTATGACAATGACTTTGGTGGGCCACCAGGTCAGCGTCAGGAAGAGGCAATTGGAAGGATCACACACACACACACACACACACACACACACACACACACACACACACACACACACACACACACACACACACACACACACACACAGTGTGTTCCGATCCGCTTCATCCTCACAATCCGCTTCATCCCAGCTGTCTTCGGGCTGTAGGCAGGGGACACCCTGAACCGGTTGCCAACCAATCGCAGGGCACACAGAGACGAATAACCATCTGCGCTCACAGTCACACCTAGGGACGATTTGGAGTGTTCAATCTGCCTGCCATTCATGTTTTTGGAATGTGGGAGGAAACCGGAGTACCCGGAGAAAACCCACGCATGCACGGGTGGAACATGCAAACTCCACCCTGGAAGGCTGGAACCGAACCCGGTACCTCTGCACTGTGAGGTCGACACACTAACCACTGGCCCACCGGGCCGCCCAGTGTGCGTGTGTGTGTGTGTGTGTGTGTGTATATATATATATATATATATATATATACAGTATGTACAGTATGTATGTATGTATATTATATATATATATATATATATATATATATATATATATATATATATATATATATATATATATATATATATATATAAATGCTAATAATTGTGTCAGACTCCAAAATTTTTTTATTTGTTGACA
>CAAKHF010027120.1:0-43846 GCA_901007745.1 Hippocampus kuda | reverse complement strand
ATTTTTTTATATACACTTTTACCTGCCATATTATGGTGGACACCACTGTCTGATTGGGCAGAAGAAGGCCGATGACCTACAGTAGATGAAAGTCAAGGAAGAAGAGCTTATTTTGGAGCAAAATCCAAAATGAATCTTCCTCAATCCCACCAAAATGAGCATGATAATGACATCAGTGTTTGGCCGAAGCACATGATTAAAGAAACAACAACACGGGACTTACAATGGGCGTTCCGAATGGTACGTAACCTGCGTGGGCCGAAAACCCCCCCCCCAAAAACAACACTGAGTAAACAGAAGGAGAACAACATGGACGACTTCCGGAAAGATCTTCATCTTCTCGTACCTGACATTCGGAACGGCATGAAGATCTTGTCGCCTGTATCAGGATGAATGATGGCCTGAGATGACATCATGACAGTATGACATCATCATCATGTGATCGGCCCAATGAGGTTTGAGAGACTTTACCGCTCAGACTCACCTGTTTGACCTTTTGGGCTTCCCACAACTTCACAAGACAGGTGAAAAGACACATAGGGGCATATGAAATGAACCAGCAATAATTTGTCCTTACTTCTCTGAAATTAAAATATCATCTTCTGTCAATTTCACATGAATGATGTCACCTGAAGATTGGAGATCCCCGGTGGAAGTGTTCCATGCTTAAAGTCATCCAAGAGTTGGATGCTCTCACTGAGTTGTTTCTGAAAGGAAATGGCAGAATTTTTTTTTTATTTTGGAGCACCACCAATGAATTATTGAGGTGGTTTTAGTCTCACCGTGTCTGATATAAAACAAAGTGGATGTTCTAGATTCAGTGTGACAAAAGTCTTGAATGGAAAGGGCAGTCTTTACAATAACGTGGCCTCTCCATTCCATCTTTGGTGGAACTCAACAGTTCTCTCACAGTTGCATGAGGCAGATGATACTGCCTGGATGATGAGTGTATACACATCCAAGATGACCTTGTCAAAGGCAAAATAGTGACAGACTTCTCCAATGTAGCCATTTTGGTTGCAGTCCAACTGTCTCAAGGCATGCAATTTTTTTATGAAATTCTATCTTTCATTATTCTCAAAGTGGGGCGGCACGGTGGTCGACTGATTAGCACGTCTCCCTCACAGTGCAGAGGTGCAGGGTTCGATTCCGGCTCCGGGATTCCTGTGTGGAGTTTGCATGTTCTCCCTGAGCCTGCGTGGGTTGTCTCCGGGTACTCTGTGTTCGTCGATGTGCGCACGGGTGTGCTGGAGCCTATCCCAGCTGTCTTCTGGCAGTAGGCGGGGGACACCCTGAACTAGTTACCAGCCAATCGCAGTGGTATGGTCAATTCCTAACAAATTTCTTGAAACAAATTAGGTTAAAAAGAGAGATGATCATCTGCAAACCATTAAATGACAAAGTTCAAAAGGAAAATTCCTGGACAACTCGACAAGGACTTCACTTTAAAATGGGAATACAGTATGTTTTATTTTATTTTTTAAGGCAAAGAAAAGAAGATGTAGTTTGCATTATAAATGTGTTACTCATTCGAGCTCAATTCTATCTTGACAAATGCAAATATTTTAAACACTTTTGTCAGTATATACATAAAATTGATCAGTAGCTCACTGAACAAAAAGTTTAACCCTTGTGCGTTGATTTTTTTTAATGACACATCGGACAAAGGCACCATAATGGAATGGTGGCTTTAAAGTGTAATATCAAAGTCATTTCTGAATCCTTTTTTTTTCTTGCGACCACTCAAAATGTTCAGTGGCGTCAGACCTATCCATACATATATAGTTTCTATTTACTTATTGAGGTTGGTGCCCTCTATGGACATCAAAGCAATAAAAAGCAGTATTGTGCTATGGCTATAAGTAACTATCATCTGCATATAAGTAAAAAACAAAAACATTGAATTTGGACTATTCAATATGGACAAGTTAGCGCCTTCAACATGTTAATAGATCATGACATCATTTTAGTTTGTACGTCAACAGTCCTGTTATGGGATGTTTTGGTCCACAAGGGTTAAATAAAACAATCAATACTACTTCCAAACTTTTTAAATGTACCTATGTATACCCCCTGGAATATATTATGTTTTTTTTAAAAATGATTATTATCATTGTTTTTGTATTCTTGCACCGATCAATAATCATCATCATCATCAGCTTCATCATCATAATTTACCAAGACGGAAACCTCTGTGCAAAGAGCATGGAAAAGAGATTGCAGCAGAAGAACGTCTTCCTTGTCAAGATCAATGGAGCTTGATCGCGGATGTATCTGTGTGAATAATTTTGACCCACATCTCTCCCCATATTGGTTCTGTGTGTGTATACGTGCCTTGCGACTGGCCTCTCACCCAAAGTCAGCCGTGGTAAGCTCCGAATAAGCACCAGCAATATGGATATATTTTATTTTATTTCATTGCATGATATTTTCAAAAGGCAAATACAAACACACTGTTGCTTTTATGAGTTCAAGATAAAAAAATAATTGTGGGCATTTATAGTGATAGTTTATGGTTTATATACACAAAAGTAGCTTTACCTCTGATACAAAGAGTGTGCTCGGGTCAATGATGTCCACAAAATGTCTCAGGCGGCCAAGAAAGGAACCCTGGATCACAGACACATTTCAAACTCACCTAAAAGCAACACTTGAGAACAAACTTCATCGAAAGCCCCGAAAGTCGAACAATTTGGAATTCAACCCAAACATTTCTGTAAAAATACGTTTCATTTCAGAGTTTGCATGCAGAGAGGACCCTTTTCAAGAGACCTGCGGGTCAAGCTTCCTTTTGTGTGCTGCCTTTTTTTGTGTGCTGCCTTCACTGTCCCCTGTCAGCGCTTGCCAAGTGCAAAGCGGGAGTGCCAGCAGTCTGAACAGATGCAATAATAATGCCAAGAGCCCGTTTGGCACACCAGACGGACAAATACGAGGCAGCTTCAATCAAACGCTATGGAAGATGTCCATTGCTGCAAATAGGATTGAGCAAACCCTATTTTACACTATTTTAATGATTATTCCTGCAAATGACTAGCAACGACCTTCATGGCTGCTCCTCAAGTGTAAAAAAAAAAAAAAAACACTCTTATGATGCCTTGCTGCCTTGGCCTTCCGTGTTGCTGCTGGAGGAGATGGGCTCCATGCAAGGATCCAGCTTTAATTATGCATGAGTTCTCGCTCTCTTGGGGCAACACAACAAGGCCTGCACAGACGCAGCGCAACACACTGCGCACACAAAGAGCGCCGAGATTTAGCAGTGATTCAAGGACTGGCCTCCTTTTAACAGTGACGTTTGAGAAAGTAAAAAACCTGCCCAATACATTAGTACAAAAAAGAAATGTTAAGAGTATATTAGCTTCTGATTGTCCTTTGTTTGCTCGTGAGCAGGATCGCACAAAAACGTCGAGATGTTTTTTTCGACTCTGCTTAGTGGTGAGGCAAGAAACCTTTCATTTTGATGCAAATTATGAAGCAATATCTTTCATGTATTTTTTGAATATAAGATCTCTGTGAAAGTAAAGACGAATGAGCCACATTAGGATTGGACAGCCTTGGTGTAGGTCGAGCCTCTCTAAAAGCCATTCTAATGCAGTTCATCTGTTTCTTTAATAAGAACCATGTCAATTTTAAAGTATTGTGCTTTATAAAAACACGAAGCAATGATAACAACACAACTTAATACAATGGAAATAAATGAAGCAGTTTTTGCATTGTGATGTCATGCATTTATTCAATGGCCTTTGTGTGTCTGGTAAGCGAGGGCAGTATAATACTGTATACACACACACACACACACACACACACACACACACGTGCACACACAGATTTTTGGCAGAGGATTAAGAATATATGCCTGTGAGTAGAGTTATTTTGTCAATCTACTTGTGTTCGCATGTGTCTACTGTTTGTGTTCTTATAGAAGATATTTAAAGTTTTTTGCTGTGACATTTCCCATTATGGGATAGCATTAAATGAGTGGACTTTTGAAAGGCAAAGTTGTGTGGTATAGTTGAATACTGTGTGTAAGGCTATGTTTACAATGTACAGTACCTCAATTCCAATTTTTTTGTCCATATGTAATACGTATCAGATTTTTTTTCGTGCAGCGTTGACAGTACAATTCAATTTTTTTTTTTAAAATCCCACCTGGGCCTCTTTGGCATGTGGATATAAATTTTTTGTCCATATGTAATACGTATCAGATTTTTTTTCGTGCAGCGTTGACAGTACAATTCAATTTTTTTTTTTTTAAATCCCACCTGGGCCTCTTTGGCATGTGGATATAAATCGGACTTGTATGCAATGCATCTGTAGTATGAACGCTTATCCGTGCACATCCGACCCATATGTCCTCGAAAGCTCCGTGTGGGCGGGGCAGAGTGCTTTTAAGGGAGACTACTGACAATAATCGTCGGTGAATCTGCATTGTTTTGAGTAACTGTTGACTTTACATTTGACTTTAATTTAATCCCACTTGAAACATGAAGCGTAAAGTGGACATTTGTGGTGTTTGTAGTAATTCATCCATGCAAAAACCTGTGGCAATGATGTGACATCATCGGTAGTCGACATGAAATGAGAAGCTTGCCGAGCGTACCCTCAATTTCCCAAAATGTTTCTAGCAGCTCCTCCCTCGCTACTCTGATGATATGAGATGATAAAAAGATGAGCCCGACTCGAGGGACCATATTTACTTCTGCAAACACTGCGCCATGTGATGTCTTTTTTTGGGGGGAGGGTACATGTCATTTGACATTGTGCTTTGTGTTCATACGTGTCACATCACATTTGCGTTTTGCATTTGTTTTCGTAACATGAATACATTATAAAAAAATAAATAAATAAAAAACTGGGCCATCATGCCTGCAGAACCTCTTTTGTTTTATGTTTAGTTTGGCTGCAAACTTCAACTAGGAGTAGTAAAGAAAAGTTCTTCACTGTACGCCAAACTGCTGCTTTATGTTGTGTTCATATTTAGCGCTCATATTACAAAAATAATATTCACAAGTCAAAACAAAAAATAAACAAATAAATTGACCAAGCACTGGCTAGTATTTCCAAAAACGTGTGCACATTTGCATAACCGAGTGATGAAAATCCAACATTCAAGTTCATTTTGAAGAAATTTGAAGTCTTGCCTGAGAATGAACATGGCAAAACCTCTGAAAATGTTCTCTTTTTGTGAGAAATTCCTGGCAGTGATTAGCTAGTTTGCCTCACGATGGATATATCCAGGTTCAAAGCTCAGCTCTGACTCTCCATTAGACCCTCAAAAAAAATGCACGGATGTATTTATTTTGTTAATTTTTGTAAACTTTTATAATAACCTTGGTTGGGAGTGCCTCTGTTGGTTACCAGCCAAGTGGTGCACTCCATTTTTCCCCACTAACTTCAAGACATTAATCGATTCAATGCATATGGAAGCATCCTTAACAATCAGTTGTTGACCGATTCATTCGTATCCCAATGCATGTTCTGCACACAACGGATATGGAATCAATTTGAACTGTGCTGCGGTGATTGAACAAGACCAGAAAAGAGAAGTGTCTTCTCTGGACTTTGCTCAGTGCGGCAGGAGGTAAATAATTCCCACAGGCCGTCGCTGAATCAGCGAAAAAGCGAGCCTTTAAAACGTGAAGGCCACTTTCATAAGGCTGACCAATGTAAATGTTTAATCACTCATTTGTAGCAATGGAAAATAGGTTTCATTAGATGGCGGAAAGCAGCTCATCAATCTTGGTTGTGGGATGGGGGTGGGAAGTCGGGCACCTTTTTTCAGTCATAGGACAGTTAGGATTTTACACCGAGGGCCAAAGTAAATTCATGACCAAATAGTCCATCCATCCATCCATCCATTGTCTGAACCGCTTTATCCTCACAAGGGTCACGGGGGGTGCTGGATGCTATCCCAGCTGTCTTTGAGCAGTAGGCGGGCTACACCCGGAACCGGTTGCCAGCCAATCGCAGGGCACACAGAGACGAACAACAATCCACGCTCACACTCACACCTAGGGACAATCCAGACTAGTGTTCAATAAGCCTGCAACCAAATAGTCACCTATCCATTTTTTTATTGCTTAAATTGGTGCATGTGAGCTGGACTGGGGATGATTCGGGTGTGTTTAGGATGGCACTAATAAATTAAATTTCTAAGTCCAATGCACCACTGTGCATTCTTGACACCAATTACTACTTTCCTAAAATAACTTTGGTGGTATCTTGTGACAGTTTGGGCGTTTCATAGGGACAAGAGCACAAAATTCGTAAGTAAGGGAGTTTGATAGTGAAAAGCCGAGCGTGATGTGAACATGACGCATAAAATAGCTCAATGTGCACATGCAAGGGGCGGGGAAAAAAATTGACACTTCAGTAATTATTCACGAATTAACTGTTCACACAAAGTAAACTCGTTCAACTGCGTGTTTCAGCTGGAACAAAAAAGTTTGAAAAGGAGCGCCTAAAAGTGCATGCAGGACAAAGTGTGAAGAAGTGGGAAGCATCCCGAGCGAAGGCGAGGAAGAGGAGGATGAAGCTGCCTGTTTCCCCACCCGAGGACCCCTTCTGGTCGTCCTCCCTCACTCTCAAACCAAATGTCACACCGAGATAAGAGAGATCAAGACGGCTTACCTGGTCGTACCGCGACCCGCCGAGCCGGAACGCAGGACAAGTCGTTGCCTGCGCCATGACAGCCCGCTGTTCTTTCTTATTAATGAACCTCAAGTACAGGCAACTCCTCGCCGTTCAAAGTAGTGGCAGGGAAAAAGGAGGCTTGCTGCCAGCGGCAAAGCCTGCTGGGAAATGCAGTCCTTCCCGCCCGCTGTCGTTAGCTTAGCAACAGAGCGTGACTACGCCTCTTAAAGGATCGATGACAGGCAGCAGGCTGTTGCATAACTGGCGCGATCGATCGTGCTGCTCTGTTAACATTTGACGAAGAGCCGGGAGACATATAATCATATCACCAAACAATGTGGCTCATAATAAAGGGAAAAAAGGGGCAGGGAGGTCAATATGAATTCATAATGGCAAGTAAATATAACAGTATAATGTAGAAGTAATAACGACTATTTACTGTAAATTAACCTATTATGAAATGCATTAAAATTAAAGCAAAATTAAGACATTAAAACACATCAAATTATAATAAATAAAAATCAAACCCAAAAAATTGAAAATGAATCAAATGTGTGGCATCCTTCAAGTCATCTTACAATACGCACAACATGAAAACTTACAACTATACATCCAATTGTTTTCTGCCAAATTCAAGAATTGGCATTGGCCCTAAAAAAATCCATATCACTCGGGATCTAACATGCAGTTTAGAGATATATCCATCCATCCATTTTCTAATGCTCTAATCCAAACAAGCATCGTGGGTGTGCCGGAACCTATCCCAGCTGTCTTTGGGCAGTATGTGGGGTACACCCTGAATTGGTTGCGAGCCAATCGCACAGCATATAGACAAACAAACATTCGTGCTCGTAATAACGCCTAGGGGCAATTTAGAGTGGTCCATTAACCTGCCATACATGTTTTTGGAATGTGGGAGGAAACAGGAGTACCTGGAGAAAACCCACGCAGGCACGGGGAGAGCATGCAAACTCCACAAAGGAAGGCCGGAATACAACCCTGCACCTCACGCTCTGAGGTGGACGTGCTAACCAGTTGAACACCATGTCGCCCTAAAATTATACAGAATGCCTAAAAATAAAAGTCTTCATTTGCTGTTGTGGTGTTCTTTGCTTCCCATCTGGAATCACTACAGTGAATCACGCGCATGATTTGTTTGGCAGTTTTTATGCCGAATGCCCTTGCTGACATAACCCAACCATACTTTACTCAAGCTTGGGACTGGCAGGCAGGCATGGCTTCAGGATCTTTTCTTTCTTGAGGTGATAGGGGGTTTGACTGATTCAGGGTGGGTGTCGGGTGGGGGGTCAGCGATTGAGCAAATAATCCATCCGTTTTTCTAATCTGCTCATCCTCACAAGGGTCACAGGCGTGCTGGAGCCTATCCCAGCTGTATTCGGGCAGTCGGTAGGGTGAGAAAATAATCGATCAATATAGTTTAGAAAATCAGATAAAATGTTGGGGTACATAAGAAGGATCTATGGAGATTTCTGACGGGGCCATGGGCCCCCATTAGCCTTAGTGTAGTCTCATTCCTGTGGCTGTGGCTGAATATTTTGCCACTGGCTATGAATTGAACCTGCACCATCGGTAAAAAAGGAAATCCATGACTACATAACGCATCACACACCATTTTATATGATATACAGACCTGTATATCATCCACATTTTATGTCTTTTTTAGTCTGCAGGGTTTTTAAATTGCCAACAGCATGTTAGCTTCTTTGCCATCTATTGCAACACCAGAGTTCTTAGAATCAGAATTTGTGCTCACTGCTTTGAACAAATATTATTATTATTTTTTAAAAACAATACAACATGAAGAGCACATTTATACTGCATGGTTTCTATAGAAACCAAAAAGCTATGATTGAAGATACAGAACATACATTATCTCAAGGAACATACTGTATTACCATTAGAAGCAAAACTCCAGCTGTGTGAATACACGCTCTTCACCAGTGAAGGACACGCAATCAGAACAATGGTAGTTATATATAACCATGGCTCTGTAATAATAAAAAAGTAAACAAATATATTTTTTTCCTATGTATAGAAACTTATGGGACAGGTATTTAGAGTAGGATTTGTGTGTCTTGCACACTGCATCCATCCAGTTTATTGTCCTCATTAGGGCCCAGCAGACTGGCCAAGAGGCAGGGCATACCGTAGACGGGTTGCCACCCAATCACAATTAACAATTTTGAGTCTTCAATACATCTTACATGAGAGTTCGGAGTATCCGCGAGGGGGGAAAAAAAAACCATACGCAAGCAAGAACCTGCAAACTACACACAGAAGGGTCAACACTGAGATGCCAACTGGGGACCTCTCCACTGTGTCAGGTGTGCTCATTACGCCACCATGGGGCCATAACCTTATTTGATGAACATTAATTGATATTGTTTTTCTGTAATATTCTACTCCATATAGTGAATTTAGAGTTTCCATTAGCTGGAAGAAATAATCACCCAAATTACAGTCCGTGTAAAAAGAAATCATGAAATTTCACAGTGTGCATTTATTCTATTTTATTTTTTTAACGAAATGCACTAAGGAGTGGCACCCAAATTTCGTTGTATTCTATACAATGACAATAAAGGCGATTCTGATTCTGAATTTATCGAGAACATAATAGGAGTTTCGCTTTTGAACTACTAAAATAAGTTTTTCGTGACATTTTATTTATTTATTTTTTCAATATGAGTTGAGAAACAAAACCGTTTCGGTTACTGGCATGCACAGTATGGCTTTTTGATTACCGGGGAACGCTTGCGTAAGCGCTCCACCTAGTGGTCATATCCTTGTATCACAGCAGTCTGTAATTGCACACTTCAACACAGAGGCCACATGATTATAAGGGTCACACTTTATTCTTACATAACTGTGGTTGGGTGAGGCTCTGCAGGAAGCTTCTGGAGTTCAATATTTTATACATGAGAACAGTCTTATATTGAAACAAACTTGACTTGTATGGTTGGTATTTCGTCAGTAGCATGAAATAATTTTACTTTAAGAATATTGTTAGGGGGCGGCCCGGTAGTCCAGTGGTTAGCACGTCGACTTCACAGTGCAGAGGCGCCGGGTTCGATTCCAGCTCCGGCCTCCCTGTGTGGAGTTTGCATGTTCTCCCCGGGCCTGCGTGGGTTTTCTCCGGGTGCTCCGGTTTCCTCCCACATTCCAAAAACATGCATGGCAGGCTGATTGAACACTCTAAATTGTCCCTAGGTGTGACCATGAGCGTGAATGGTTGTTTGTCTCTGTGTGCCCTGCGATTGGCTGGCAACCAATTCAGGGTGTCCCCTGCCTACTGCCCGAAGACAGCTGGGATAGGCTCCAGCACCCCCCGCGACCCTAATGAGGATGAAGCGGTTCGGAAGATGAATGAATGAATGAATGAATATTGTTAGGTAAGTAAGTTGAACACAGAAGCCAAGGAAAACACTGTCCTCTTACAAAGAACGTTTTTTTGAATCGGTAAAATATCCAAAGTGGAACGCAATGCTTCCATTGGCATTTTTATTTTTGACCATCTTTTCTTGCATTTGGCTACAAAGCTTAAAACTTACAAAAAACATGGAACTGCTATTCAACTAAATGTATTGCAATCTGTTAATATTGAATCCTGTCACAATAAATTCCATTTCCTGCTCTTTGGTTTTCCTTCAAGATGTGCGTACGCCCTGTCCAAACTTCCAAGGTTTGAGGCATCATATGTTCAGTTTTTTTGTTTGTTTGTTTTACATTTGGAGTGTTTGAAATTGGGAGCTGCATTGTTTAATGTCTGCATTCTTGCAGTGCTGCAACATCCTTTTTTTTCGTCTTCTTTATTTGCATTTACAACTCAACTGTATTTATACAGCACTCTCACAACAACCGCAGCTGTAACAAGGTGCTGTACATAAGAATAAATAATATCAATGATCCCCTATTTTTGTTAAATTATTACACTGTATTATTTGACATGAAGTTTCTACATTAGAATTTGAATGTGTCAACATCCAACGACCACAACTTGTTCTCCTAAGCATGTTTACACAAGAGAATCTGAAGCTTTTCTCGTATTATTTAGATTTGTTTGTTGTTCTTAACTTACATGCATGTAATAATAATGTGTCAACAGGGAAGTAATAGTTGTTGGAAGACTGTCTACTAAATCCTAGAACTCACTTTTACAGGCGGGAACATTTATCAAGAGGCATGGCTAGATTCAGTGCATCGCAGCACTGAGGCCATGGCGCCAGCGTCACTTGTGTCTGCTGCGGACTTGCAGAAGCGTGGGTGTCTGCTCCATGATGCGCAGCAGCAGATTATCGATGTAGTCCTCCAAATCACGGACCTGTGCCTTGACCTTCTTCAGGTCCGCCTCGCACTTCTCCAGCTGCGCCTGTTGACACTCTGAAGCCGCCTGCTGCTTGTTCATGTCCATGTCCTGCTGCAGCAGCAAGGAGATGAGCTCCATGTTGGTGAGGTGCTCGTATAGTGCCGACCTGTCCTCTGTGGGCTCCTGTGGTGGGACGGAGGATTTGTCGGGGGGGGAGGGGGGACAAGAGAGGAAGTCCTGTCAAAACAATCTTGTCGCATTTCAAAATAATGCATGCAAGGTTTGGTGAACAATCCAAATTGTGTGAACGTGACTTTTTCTTTTTCTACACTCTGCCCTGTGATCGACTAGCCCAAAGTGAGCTGGGATAGGCTTCACCCACAACCCTAATAAGAACAAGCGGCCAAGTATTTAAAATAAAATAAAAAACACCACTATGAGGCTCAATTGAAAAAATGAGCAGTGAGCGTAAGAAACAAATAAAGTAATCACAACATTTTACGTCCCACGGCATATTGATTGGAGTTAAGTATTAATAAATGCTTGCTTAGGCAATAATGTGCAGACCCACAGGCTTCCTGTGATTTATTAGGACACTTTAATGACTTCACTGTCTGGGCATCACACCAAACAATAACTCTTAGCTGCGATTTTTATGCCCTTGCTTGCAGTTACACTGCCACTCAGCTAATTCAGCTAATATAGTATAAATATACTAAAATATTTTATCCAAGTGAAGCATTTCTTTTTTTTTTTTTTTTATCACAATAACTGGAAACAGGCTACCGGCTAATTTGATTTTTCACCTAATAAACAAAAGTGGTGAAGTTGGTTTTTGTGTTGTTCACCTACCTGCATTTTGGGTGGCTCGATTGCCGCCTGCTGGGCAGAGCGTGCCGGGCTGATAGTGGACTTAAGTTTATCCAGAACCGAACGGCTCTCCTTTTTCTCTGGTTGGCTTAAAGGTTTGACTGGATGTGGTCTGAAAATGAAGAGGTGAGAACCACAGTGTCATTTGAACCCGGCTGCCATCTCATTTACCATTTAAAATCAGTTGATAGGGTTCTTGCTATGACTAGCTCTAATTTAAAGCCCAGTTGGTTTAGTGGTAAAAATGTGTCAGATTTCAACCAAAAACAGTACTGTTCATGGTTTTATACATAGTAAGTTGCCAATGTTAGTCACTGGAAGTGTACGATAAGAAAACGCTACAAATACAGTCCGATGTAGTCATAAAAACTGCAACTTGTCTGACGAAAGAAAATAATCAGAGAAGCAAAACTGAACACTAAGGGCCGAATTCACAAAGAATGACCTGTGGCTGCTAACAGCACCTTCAATTATACTTTATTTGCACCGGCAGTTTACTCCATATTATTGGAACGACCTATTCACATCCTGTATAAATGACATATGAGTGCAAAGACGCCCACAGTTAGAGCTGAGTGCAGTCCGCCCCTGGTTTCCCCTTGGTTGCAATAAGCCGTACATGGCAAAATAGAAATGCTTTGCACCAAAAACACCTTGACAGAGAAAGATGAATGATCAGAACTCCCGGCAAGAAACACAACAGTTCCTTCTAAATATTCACTCATGACCACCCCTGGCAGCGGAAAAGCCCTTGCCAAATTGTGGCCCGACGCAAGCTTTTATTTTGGGGTCCCCCTAACATTTCATGCTCAGAAAAAAAAAAAAAAAAAAAATGTTGATTTGGGTGGATGGAGGAGGCTTTGCAGAAATTTGGACGACATGTCAACAGCATATCACAGTGTTCATGTATGACGTGCAAAGAACGCCTTGTACATGTTGGGGCTCAGATGTTGGAGGTCGCAATGCGTCCTCTCAGGCAAAATGTGGTCCCCCACAGCAGATGGGGCCCTATGCACAGTGCGTGATCTGCGTGTCATGAGGGGCGGCTCTGCCTGGCATGACGGTGCCTTCTTGCTCCCACTATCATTATCAGGCTAGAGGAGCGGCAAGTTTGCACCAGCTTTCTTTGGACGTTATTTGCTTCACTCACTGCGAATAACACTGGCGCAACCAGACACATTTTGCTTGGCAGCACACTTAGTGAAGCATTTTACCGTATGCGCATGGTTTGTAAATCAGATGCTATCCGTAGTTGCATTTTTATCGGTGAGTGCCACGCAGTCCTTTAGTGAATTCGGCTGAGTTCATTCAGGTCTAACAGTCAGATTAACTATTTAGTGCTGTTAAGCGATTAAAAAATTGTGAGATTATTTAATTATGATCTGTAATTAAATGATCTAATTAATCTCTATTTTAATCTCATCTAAAAAGTGATGACAAAACCCCTATTTTCATTTTTAATTCATTGCATTATTGAGGTAGATCAGAGACAAAAAAAGTGACATCATAAAGTATTCCATTGTTTGTAAACAGACTTGGACAGATGCAGTCCCAGCCATTCACTTGCTGCTGTAGTTGAGACGAGTTCCAAGTCCTACCTGCAACCTTTAGTTTTGACCACCAGGGTGAATATCACCGTTTTATTTGTTTTTGTAAATCTCCAAATAATTACAAAATAAAAATAAAAATGGAACATCACGTCCATAAAAAGTGCTTAGGTTAACATAGCAAAAACAGAAAGAACATTTTTCTGAGCAATACAAGTACTCAACACTGAACTTGCTTTGGATAATAAAAAATAAATAAGAACCCCTTAAATCACAGTGCTGTAAGTTAGCGCTTCAGAAATAACTCTGTTCATCATGAGAAAATAAAGTGCTGAAATAAACATTAACCACTTCTGGTAGACTACTGAGGACACAGCTGACGTCATGCCTCGTACACCCCGCGTACGAGGCATGAAGTCAGCATAGTTGCTGTGTTCTCCTCGGGTTCAAGCAGCTTATGCTAAACAAGAGACAGACATGAAATTTTACCAAGCATCCTCTTCACTCCTAATTCATCTTAGTGGCAGCATTCAGAAGCTTCTTCTACATTTGATCGATTATTACAGACTTAGCTAAATTAGCTGCAGCTGACTTGATTGCTCACATAAACAGATGTAGAAGCTGATCTACGAACTGGGCTCAACCACAACTGCGTCTTTATCAAAGCTGAGATGAATTGCGATGTCATTAAATTGCACATTTTTAAGGGAGGTGCTTGAGGTGTAACAAAAAACGATTCTTGAACGGAAAAATCAGTTTTGATTTGACGAAATGGTCGAATCGTTACATTTTAAAACTGGTGCATCCGTGAATCAATTATGCTCACCCCATGCATCGAGATACGTATCGAATTGTCTATAATGAGAGATGTACACCAGATATAAATTGGTTTGACGTTGATGATGACTTGTTGCTTCTTTGACTTTAATTCCTTTCAATATTTGGGCTTTGAGGGTATTTAATGTTGTTTCAGATCAATAAACATGACAAAAGCTGTAGCTTTACTATATTGAGTCGAATTGTAATCCCAATTGATTAAACCAAATCGAAATGTTAACATCCTTGAATCGTACCGTACACCAAGTATTAAGAATCATGTAGAAATCATTAGAATCGTCTGTGGTCTGAGAGATGCAAACCCTTCACAGGTTCAAACCGGCACGCAAAGTGGTTACAAGCGCTGCACGGACAAAATGAGAGGTGGAAACAAAGAAACAAAAACATATCATGACATATTGTCTATTTAGCAATATGACTTTGGAGCTTCTGAATTATTTTAGAACAGACTTATAGTCAGTCACAAGGAGTAGCCATGCCATATCACCTATGACAAAACTCCTTTCAACTCCACATTTCCTTGCAATGGCATCATTTGGGACAGTTCGCTGTGACAATTGGTGTTGTCCTTTCACTGAGCCATTTTCCGGGCATTTTAAATGCAATATTACGCAGGATGGACAAATGGAGCGAGTTAAATCAAACAAAATATGGCTTTTATGCACTAGTTGCTTCCTCAAAATGATCTGAGCTATGGATTTCTTGTCTGTAACTGTAGCAATATGTTTTTGTTGTTGTCGTCGTTTTTGTCTTGGACAAGCATTTCCATTTGCTCTCCCAAATGTTCAATGGTGAAACCCATCAGTGCTACCCGAAGAGCAATATCCTCTTTTACACTGGTTGCCAAGTGCACACAATCAGTAGAATAGGAAGTAGAACATGCAATTTTGTGCCCACTATTTGGAATCTTAGAAAATCAGGTGCATTGTGTGGGGAAAAGGCCAAACTACTGGGGTTACAGTTGAAAATTCTAATTTGGTCACCTAATTGACATAGGCAACGTGGCAACAGAAAGACGTGTGAAATGGGAAACTCGGTCCAACAAATAGAACATGTAGTCTAGCGAGTTGCTCCATTAGCTGCCGTTTCGGTATGTGTAATGGTTCAGGTTCTCATGAAATCCAAACAGATCCAGGATTGGTTATGGGTCTTTAACTGTAACTGAAAGAATGTGTACACTATAAAAAAGAAAAATAACTGAATAGACCAATCAGACCTGCAGTGCAATGCGGCCTGAGGGAGTGAAAACATGAGATGACACAACATAAATGTGAAGAGCAGTGCACAGCAACCAGCAGAACTCAAATAAGCCAGGCAGGCAAACGGCAGGAGTGCGGGGAGCAGAACGACAAATTTAACATCAGTTATCTTTGCCTTGAGTGAGTGCCTGCCTGAGTGTAGGGAGGAGGTGGGTGTATTTCCTAGTGTGAGGACTCTCACCTGCTCTCCTGGTGGGGCAGGTTGCAAGCTGGCCGAGTCTCCTCAGTCAAAAGTGAGTGCCATGCATCGAACGGGGGCTGATCAATGGTAAATGTACTCGAGTTGGGGGTGGAGGAGGAGGTAGTCGTGTAGGGGGCCACAATCAGAGACCGACTGGTTTCAGTGCTTTGCAACCCCGTGCTTGAGGGGCATGTGATGGGGCAACAGGAAGGGGGAATGGGGAGGTCAGCGGCCGTGAGAGGACATTGCTGCTTCGACTTTCGAGGACTTCTCAAATGAGGGGCGACTTTGGCATGAAGGACTTCAAAAGTAATCTCAGAGGGGTTTTGTGTCATATAATCCCCTAAAAGAAGGAACGTGTCGTTCAAAGGTATTGGTGACCGGTTGTTCAAAGAGCAATTAGAGTCCGAGACGTTGTCTTCATTGCTATCGGATGCCAGATTGGATGATGGAGCTGGTTTGTTTGGTTGATAAGACGACGGACCTTCATTGATGACGGAAGAGCGATGACCAAGATCAGTCCGGCTTGGACTGTCAGTGCTGTTCAGTCTTGAAATTCCTTTGGGTCGAACACGTGCGCTAGCCACCCGAGGAAACAATTCTCTGTCAGGGTTCCCATTACCATCACAGTCAATTTTTATCTCTTTTAAAGCATCATCATGTCTCTTTTTATCCTCACTGGGCTCAATCCCGAGATCAGATTGATTAGCTTCAGCTTGCTCCCGAGTTTCACCGATGCTATCGTTGTTGGCCTCAAATGGAAAGTCTTGGTTGCACATTTTATTGGACAACATAGTTCTTTCTAAAGATGAGTCCTTTTCTGTGTCTTTAAGTGTGTTAGCATTTTTATGTGAAACCACCTCGTGATAAATAGCTGTTTTAGAATCTTTTGACAGTTGAGGACCTATCCTACTTAAGCTGCTGAGACCTTTGACATCATCAACTGCCTCTGACTGGGAAGATCCATCAGAATCTATAAAGCTGAAATCTGAATTGCTCACATTCATGTTCAGTTCTCCTAGGGTTAGCGAGAAAGTCACGTTATTGTTCATGCCCGTGGTTGGACTTACGGTAGAAGATTCTGTCGATTCTAACAGAGCAGGAGTCCGACCAGTCTTTAACTCGGACATTGAGAGGGAATTGTGTGACTTTTTCAAAAGGTCAACAACAGAAGTCTCGAACTCTTGAATATTCTCGAGCCCTGTCTTGTTATTGACATGTAAAGTGGATTGTCTAACGTTTCCCCTGCAAACCCGCCCATACAAGTCCTGTTCAAACAGCATCCCCCCCCAGAAGTCATCGGTGTCTTCCAAGGGTTCATACTTTTTGAGAGTCTCTTCGGACATAAATCCCGGGCAAGGGATGATCCCGTAAAGTCTAGACTTAACGTTAAGGGAATCCGAAGTCTCGCTGTCTGGTGATACACTTGATGCTGGTCGTTTACATTCTGACTCTCTTCCATACTGTAGTGAGGCCACTCCAGTCTGGGAGAGGAGGGAGGCTTCTTTCTGGACTGCCAGCTCTTGGCCTCTGTGGAGCCAGCCATCAGAGTATATTTCATTCGTCAAAGTTCTTACCGGTCTCCTTGGCGGTAACGGTGGAGGCTCCTCCTGGGATCTTTGTCGCTCTTGTAAGAGATATCCGGTATTTAAATTTGCTTCATGATAACTGCACCTCTGGCTGGATGCTAGGGTACTTTCCAGTTGCATATGAGTGGGATTTCCATTGGGTGAGTTGAGCCTGTTTGAAGCAAACATGTCAAATGAGTCTTCCCAGTCCTGTCTGCTCATCATCATGGGGCGACTACTTGAACGTTTGGAAGTTTCCGGTAAAAACTCAGGGAGCGATATCTGTCTAGAGACAGGCCGAGGACGCACCCTCTTGATAGAAGGTATACTGGCAGCGCTTTGAGAAGGACTGGTTGTTCCCTGACCGGAGTGCTGAGAAGAGTAAAGGAAGGTTGAGGAGCTATGTGTCGATAGAGGGGACCTCTGGAGCTCTTCAAAGAAGGGGTTGGAGGGGGAAATGGGGGTGGGTGGAGGGGTGATGGGATGTGTGTGATTTTGGTCAATGGGGAAGGAGTCTGTGGAGGGGGAACCGTGAGAGCCTACAGAAACGTGAGGAGGGATGGGAGGTGTGGTGCTTTCTAGCTTAGGAGAAACTTCCAGCCTGTAGAGGAAAAGAGGGCACAGTGGTCCTCTTAGTTAAGATTCCCAACCATGGTTCTCACACATACAGTCACCAATATACTGTATTAGCTGATATTCCACAACTAAGTGGGATTTAAGAGACTTTTAGACACAAATGTGGCCAAATGATAACATTACGATAACGGTGAGCGAGGTGTGAAATTAAACTCAAAGAAGCAAAGTAAACTTGCAAAAGAATCAAGCATAAGGAAAACATCAACCGTAGCCATTTGCTCAAGCTTATATCAGTATGGGTGCAGGTGAAAATGATGGTGATCAGGTGGCATCATCATCTTGAAATGGAGAGAAGCATGAGCGGCCTTAGTCCTGTTTTCAAACGATGTACAACTCAAGCCACATGACACCAAGTGAACAGGGGCAAGCCAGAGGCTTGCAAATAACGTGATGATGGGAAACCAGACGTCCCCTGTTGACTCACCTTGGTTTGTTTTGGGAGTCTGTGGAGCTGAACCAGCCTCTCAGCCTCCCTTCAGAAGTGGAAGCGGCCTGGCTACTGTCTGGTTTTGCTGGTACAGAATCACTCCTACCTGCAGAGAATAAGGTCTTTCTCAGCGTCCACCCTTTGTCGGAAGAATCAGCAGCAGAGGGCTTTGCCGCCTGCTCAGGATGCCCTCTAGTCTCTGCTGGTGGAGTTTCCTTTTCTTCCTCCTTTCCCTCTTTCTTCATCTTGTCAAAGGACCAGCGTCGTCCCTCTGCCAAAGTACCTTTGTCCTCGCTTCGCTTGGTGAGATTCTGTAGGGAACGGGACAGCGGGGAGCATTTCTCCAACAAGACCAATTTGGATGGCAGGGCTCCGGCGCTCTTTGGGATCGACGGCTCAGAGTCATACACATGGTTGCCATTTATGCACACGGAAGATTTGGACTGACTAATGCTGTGCTGGCATTTGACAGACTCCATGCTGGGATTTGTCCGAGGGTCAGACTCTGTTATTTTACTAGCTTCATCGCTGAAGGCTCGTTTGTGTGTCAGAATGTTCGTGGCGTTCCGACTGGTGAGCACTGCGGAGAGGGGAACAAATGTGGATTTACAAGAACGCGGACCATTTTTAGACTTTATATAGATTTAGAGAGACTATTTTTATTATTGTGGTGTGTTGCTTGTGCTGCTTCCTCAAAACTTGAATGGGTTAAGAAGACCTATGCTACACGCTAATCGTTGTAAGAAAATAAGCCAAATAAATAGTGAACAGATAATTCATTCATTTATTCATCTTCCGAACCGCTTTATCCTCACTCGGGTCGCGGGGGGTGCTGGAGCCTATCCCAGCTGACCTCGGGCAGCAGGCGGGGGACACCCTGAATTGGTTGCCAGCCAATCGCAGGGCACACAGAGACAAACAACCATGCACGCTCACACTCACACTAGGGACAATTTAGAGTGTCCAATCCGCCTGCCATGCATGTTTTTTGGAATGTGGGAGGAAACCGGAGCACCCGGAGAAAACCCACGCAAGCCCGGGGAGAACATGCAAACTCCACACAGGGAGGCCGGAGCTGGAATTGAACCCGGTACCTCTGCACTGTGAAGTCGACGTGCTAACCACTGGACTACCGGGCCGCCCTTGAACAGATAATTGTCAAATTAAATTGAGCAAAACAAGGCATGCTTTTAAGAATCTGTTCCACGCTGATGCCTTTCTGTGCGAGTCACTAATGTTTGAAGTTAGCCAGGCACGCGAGCTTTTGAGGCAAAACAGCTAAAAATAAGGAAACAACTACATCTATAAAATCAAAAGACAACCACAACACACTTTTAATATCCATCCATCCATTTTCTAATCTGCTTATCCTCAAAAGGGTCACGCGTGTGCTTGAGTCTATCCCAGCTGTCTTCGGGCAGTAGACGGGTCCCGACTGAACTGGTTGCCAGCCAATGGCAGATACTTTTAATAATTACTTGATATATATTTAATAGGGCGGCCCGGTAGTCCAGTGGTTAGCACGTCGACTTCACAGTGCAGAGGTACCGGGTTCGATTCCAGCTCCGGCCTCCCTGTGTGGAGTTTGCATGTTCTCCCCGGGCCTGCGTGGGTTTTCTCCGGGTACTCCGGTTTCCTCCCACATTCCAAAAACATTCATGACAGCCTGATTGAACTCTCTAAATTGTCCCTAGGTGTGAGTGTGAGCGTGCATGGTTGTTTGTCTCTGTGTGCCCTGCGATTGGCACCCGGTGTCCCCCGCCTACTGCCCGAAGACAGCTGGGATAGGCTCCAGCACCCCCCGCGACCCTAGTGAGGATGAAGCGGTTCGGAAGATGAATGAATGAATATATTTAATATTGAAGATTTATTGGATCCACCAAAAGAAATAAAAATCCAGATTGACTAGTTGCTGTATGAGATTCCCCAAAGGAGGTGCTCAAGAAAAGTGTAATAGCCGTCTAGTGTGCACAATACAGTATATTTTTCTAGAAATGTTAACTTTTGACTGAAAATGAAATAATTTCATGAAACTAACTGTAGTAGTTCCAATTTTCCCACCAAAAAAAATATTCCCACCAGGAATGCAGGAGACTAGACTTGAAACCCGAACCTCGAAAGTGTTACCCGAGTGTGAGCTAATTTTTGAAATATTTTGTAGGGTGTGTGTGGAGAAGTGTGTCAGAATTTTGAACGCGGTGCGTGGCATACAAGGTTTGCAAAAGGCTTCCTTCGCGATAACCAGTCTGCCGATTTTATGTCAGAAAATGTCACACACTACCTGTTGTTGTCAGATCTCTGTCTCCATAGTGGGGGTCCACTCGTGTGACGGTGGTGTAGATGGGTGAGCTGGGGAGATCCGAGAGCAGGCCGAGAGCGGGCGGAGGACCTGGGGTGTCGCTTGCCATGGAGGAGGTGCTACTCTCGGAGGCCAGCGACGAACACGACCTGGTGTCAGACGACTTTCTCAGTTTCCCTTTGAAGAAATCTTTCATCACGCTCCTCTTTTCCTCCGTTGCCTCCACGTCTTGCCCATGGGCGGCGCTGCCACTTTGGTCACCTAACGACTGCCCCGGGGTCGTCGACAGGGCGGCATAGCGGCCTGGCACGATGGCCGAGGACGACTCCACGTCGGGGCGCTTCCTCCCCGTCACGAGATCCTTGAGTTTGCCGAAAGCGGAGCGACGCCCGTCCTTGGCGGTGAGGTCAAACATGCTGGCCGTCATGTTATTGCGGGTGAACTGCACCGTCAGTTGCAATTCGCCACGCTCCTTCGCCTTTCGGCCCGCCTTCGAGTGCAGCTTGAACCACCTGGGGTCATTAGACAGAGGACACAGTGACACTTTTGCTTCATCTTCATCATCTCATCCACATTTATAGCATGATAAATCGAACAGCTTCCACTCTTCTGGGAAGACCTGTGACAAGATGTGTTCATTTCTGACGTTGCAGGTGTTTGATGAGCCAAGCATGGCTTGATCAAGGCTCAAGGTTCCTCTTTTTGGTTTCTCCTTTGTGCGCTGGGAACAGAAAATTGCATCCCCCAAACAATTCCAACAAAGGCAACTACTGTTAAAAATTATGTCTATAAAATAAAATACAATGAAAAATTGAGTTTAAAGGAGCCCTAAGGAGTTTCGTCCAAAACCAGGGCTGCCTAAGTCATGTCCTCAAGAGCCCTATGAAGCCTGTTTTAGATCAGGATCATAATCAGGCTTCTGCAAAGCTTGCTGAGGAGCTGATCATTTGAATCAGGCATGTTGGAAGACGAAGACACCTAAAACAGGCTGGACAGGTGCTCTTGAGGACCTGACTTGGACAGCCCTGGACAAGGGATAGATTAGCTTTGATCGATAGGTGCATGCCACTAAGTAACTAACTATAACTTCTAACCGGACAGTCCATGAAGATGATTTAGTAGTATTATATTTAATAGGTAGGGGGTGTCATTGGGATTCTGGTGCCAGTGGACAGTTTCTATGAAACCGATAAATGAATGCATCCTCACATTTACCTTCATTGGGCCCATGTGTTTCCCCCCCCCCCCCCACCCTGAAAAGTTCTTTTGAAATTGTATCATATATTTTCTGTTCGCCCTGCGAACTGTATCTGTCCGATTTCCCTTGTTCATTAAATAGGAAAAGGGCATTTTGGTCTCAATATTCCATCAGAATACTTTAAAATGGTAAGAAATGTTGCCGTAGTGTTATTGGTACAAATCTAAGACCTTTTGATGATCCACAGAGAATGGCTGCATTTAAAAAAGTCATTCAAAACAACAAAGCTTGTTTTCACTTTTGTACAATGTTGTACTTTTACATTTTGCTTGGGAAGTTTTGAACATTTCCATGAAGCACAGCATGCACCATACATCATAAATAAACGTTGCTTACCCATTTCGCATTTAGCACCAGAACAAAATGAACAACAACAAAAAGATTGATTTCCTTTTGGAAATGCCGCCGGTGTATTACATAATCCGCCAATATCGCTGGAGAGCTTGTGCTCAGAGTGTGACCGCCGACTTTGATCAACAAAAACTTTACAAGCGTCACAGCATCACCCGATATCTGAGGCATGACTGCACTTTAAAATTTAGATGAGAATATGAAGCATGTACACCAATGGCATTGCTCGCCCTGCCTCTTAAATCGTTTGAGTCCACAAGTGAACATGTTTTTCTGACGCGCAGGAATTCCGAGCGCATGTTCCGTAGCATCTGCGGACACTAGTGAGGAGCGAGCGGTGGAGCCGCAATTGAAGCCAGATGTGCTGCGATGGTGGAAATGTTTCACATCACACCAGTGTTGTTACGTCACCTGTCCCAAAACACTATTCCTCCAAAAGAGAGATTAGAGAAAGTATTTGAAAGTTTTGACACATTTACTTCATTCGTGAAGTCAGTTTAGAAGTCACATAATTTGACCAACTGAAAAATGTTTGAGTGTTATGGTCCATGCTTGCGTAGCTGAGATATGAAAATTGTTTGTCATGAAATGTTACACGATGCCCTGGCCTAAAACGCTCTCAAGGCAGTTAAGGAAGCTATGAGGAATTTGATCCGAATGTGTTAGGCTTACTCTTCACTCCACCACCTTCTACATCAGAATCTGAACACAAACTGAAAATCTGTCTTCTTCACGATCATCTTTGTCACTCAACCCACTCTGGGGTGTTTAAAAAAATGTTGGTCACCTATTTCAACAACATGACAAACGGCTACCAGTTATGAAGCAGTTAAGTTGTACAGCTCTGCAATAATAACATGAGCTTTGTGAATTGCGCAACTGGTCATAAAGGGATACAGTACTGTCAACAGTGGTACTATATCACTTAGGTGGAAAATATCAAGGCATCATTGTGTGCAAACAAATGGGGACTAACTCTTGAGTTAGTGCTTAGGGGCTACAACGGCCAAGGACAATCCACTGATGAATCTCCCTTCGTTGCTATTGTTCGGAAGTTTACGACCTGCAGTGTCAGAGACAGCGGTGCAATAAGTGTCCGTTTCTGTCCCGACAATTGACAACAAGGTAAAAAGGACAAATTACTAACTCAGAGGTGACGCTAGCGCCTTTTCCAAAGGACCATGATTCATGGATACATTACCGAGCAGTAAAAGTCAAGTGTCAAGGATACAAAAAAAAAAAAGATAGAAGCTTTGTTCGAGTCACCAATGTGTTGAGTTATTGTAACCCTCGAGGTAGGGTTAAAGCCGTCTTTCTTTGTGGAGATTTGAAAGTATCCCACAGGACGACTGAGTGGATGAAGAGTGGGTAACCGTAACTCAGTCTGTAACTTGCTTTAAATTATCCAACCGTGCAGTTGAAGAGCTCCAAAGAAAACAGAAAAGTTGACCCGATACAGAACAAAAATGAAAATCGGGATTTTGTTGCTGTGAGAAGTGCTGGCCGATTGATTCATGAGCAAGGCACTGAAACCCAAGTGAGGCCACCTGGAGCCCCCACCCCGTTGACCCACCCTTTGCACATCCCTGCATACTGACAACCTTTTAACACTCACACTGATGGGCAATTTTGAGTTGTGAACGAACCTAGCAAGCATTTTTTTGGAATGCGGGAGAAGCCGGACTATTTGAGAGAAAACCAACCCAAGTGTGGAGAGACCATCAAAAATTCCACAGTTTCAATCAATAATTGAACCCTGATGGCCTGTTTGTGAGGCAGGTGTGCCAACCACTTCTCCCCACTTTGTTAAACACTGTTTATAAAATATTGGAAAACGTTCTTGAAAATGTGATTGTCAAAGTGTAGTATGCAGGCTCCCTCTTGTGGTATGATGAAGAATTACTGCCTGAGTACTGCTCAGTTGTCGTTAACTTTAGGCACGGCACCCGGGATTTTGTCTTTCCTGGATCTTGGTTGGGCACCCCTTCCATAAAATAAGGAAATTATCAACTCAACTCAACTCAACTATATAATTATCAGCCCGATACTGATACAATATCGGTTTGGGCCAAAACCAGCTTAATTTTATGGTCTAAAATAGGGATGTGTGAGTACAGTCTCGGTACTAACCCATCCCTATTTTCTACTTTTTTATTCATTCAGTCATTGAAGATCATTATTGTGAGAAATCATTGCCATGATCGGGTTCTTCACGTAGGTCTTCCCATTAATCCGTGCAATAAAAGTAGCTCTCGAAGATTGTTGACCTTTGGTGTAAGGCAGGGGTGTCAAACTCATTTCTGTCACGGGACAATTTGGAGTTACGTCTTCCCTCGGAGGGCCATTATAAATGTTGAATTGTCTCATTGTATTCTTACTTGTCCACAACAAATTCATGGATCACTCCTTCTGAAATAAGTCAATTATAATAGTTTGCTTAATTATTGTTCAAGTGAGTGTAAACAGGGTAACAACATTACTGCAAAATCTCAATGTTATTCATTGCACATGAGAATTTGACATTTCGGTACAAATTTTGGCAAGGAACATGCAACTTGACGCACGATTTGCTTTAGCGGGCCACGTAAAATGACGTGGCGGGCCGGATCTGGCCACCGGGCCTTGAGTTTGACGCCTGTCCTATAAGGGCTGCCAAATATCACATTGTAAGCGTGAAGCTACAAGTGAGCAAGATCTTCATCAAGGGACCTTTTGGCAGGAAACCACGTGACACTGTTTAAACACTTACTGGTCTCTGGGGCACGCGCCTTCCCGAAACAAGCGATCCAGCGGGATGACTGTCTGGCCCAGAAACACATCGAGTCCAATCAGGACTCTGTGCATGACGGTGAGCACCAGGTCGGCGCTGCCGGGAGGGTAGGCTCCTCGGCCGCCTCCACCTCCAACCTCTTCCTCCAGGATGCCCGGGAGGAGCTCAAAGCAGCACTCCTCGGACCACACGGGCACCTCGGCCTTGTCAACAAGGCCCGTAGTGTATTTGTCCTTGCCCACCTGGACCACCGCGTACAGGTAGCGGCTGCCATGCTTACTCTTCGTCCGCAGTCCCCTGGCGCAGAGCACGGTGACATTGACGTGCGTGGGCACCCACCGCTGCTCGTCGTCCAGGTCGATGAGCGACATCATCTTGGACCGCTGCTTTGGGGTGTCACTTGTCAGAGTGCGCGGCGGTTCGGACCGGCCAGTGTGCACGACACGTCCATCCCGGAACAATACTAGCAGGCCAGCCAAACACGCCGCGCTGAAGAAAGAAACGGCGCAGATCCGTTCAAGCTGCAGAAGAATTAGCCACCCATAAATCCGCCCCCCCCCCAACCCCTAAAATAAAATGGCACTGTACTGTACCGGAATGTCAACACATGCTGAAGTTGTTCTGGGCGGACCCATCACGGTCACATGATCACCATTGAAAAAAGGGGCGAAAAAAATCATTTCTATGAACACCACGTGCGACGTATGTGCGGCTCCATCATCGCGTCGCGGTCATGACGATGCAACAACAACATGCCATAAAAGAGAGAAACAAACGAATCGGGCGATGACGTCATGCACGTGGAACCTGGCGGAATTCTATTATTGTATATGCCGCCGCATACTGACACCTTATTCGTCATCTGTGTCGCTCTGACGTCCTCTAGTGGAGGCGAGGATGAAATGGACAAAAACAGCCAATCTCATTTACATTATACAGGACAGTGCAAAATTGCCAATTTGCCTCACTGATCGATATCAACCTTGAGAGAGACATAAATAATTATTTGGACATACGTTTTATGATTTACTGATGATTATTATTTGATAATCTGTGCACTAAAATCTACGTATCGATTTTGAGTCATTCTTTTTTTATTTACTGTATGTACCAGTGTGATATCTGGTACATAGAGAGAGAGAGAGAGTTGATCTATGAATGGACTAATAAATATCCAAGGACGTCCACGTTTTTGCCTTTCTGTGGGTCTTCCAGTCTGTTTTTATGAGTTGTGTCGGTGCATTCAGAGACAATATAAATGGCTACATATATGATAAATACGGAATTGATTGTTGTATGGATGAAATTACATCGAAATAACAATGTTCATATAGCAAGCTGTATATAAATTGAACAAAAAATGAAAACATAAACATTACACACACAATCAATATAAACTTAGCTGCGGTAGACTGCAGTCTGGAATGGCACATCCTTGGCCTCGGAGGGCCTCCAGCCCCATCAGACACTTATGCATTCAAGCCACTCCAGCAATTTATTTGATATTTTAAAATGTATTGATATTTTATTTTCTCAGCCCCTTTTTGTAACAGTCATGCCGTCCGCTTTAGCCCAGGAGGGAAAAATCCTGGAGCCGGTGCTGACTGTAGTGTGCCTATATAGTCAGCTTGATATACCTTCCATATGATTATCATATTGACGGACAGCGAAATATGAACAAGAATATATTAAATATATCATGAAAATAGCTCCAATACAAGGAAAGAAAGACATCAATGCATGCAAGCCCGAGAGCTAGACAGCTAGCTAACGCGATTGCTTTTTGCAAGCTAAATTCAAAGATGGATGATTGTTAAGTTTCGGTGTTTATTATGAATTATAAACCAGGAACTGAAACGATAAGATTTGTAAGAATCAAATCAACGTTTCTTTTCACAGTGTTTTGAAAAAGCCACTGAAAGAAAAAAGGAGCAATATGGTTAAATGTTGACATTCAGATCACAAGGACGTAATGCAACGTTTTTAAGGTTCCTGTGGCATTTTTCTACCTGTCTTAAAAAATAATAATAATACTTGTACGTATGCGTACATCATATCACGGTACACCTTTACACAGCAACTGACTAGGTACATTCAAACCCTGGATTTGAGATCCCCAATAAAATATACAATGCCATACAATTAAAGTCCATCCATCCATTTTCCAAACTGCTTTTTCTCACAGGACACTGAACACTGAACACTGCACCTGAAGGGATGTCTTGTGCTTCTTTTGGGGGAGGCAAACGTCATTGGAACATTAAACTTTAAGATTGTGGATGTCGAAAATTAAGGCATTACTTCATGACAGCACCTTACCAGTATAAGAAAAAAGAAATAGAGCATTTGTTGGAAAAAAAAAAAAGGTTTCTGTTTTGTTTTACATTTCCAATCGCAATTCAGGGCTTTGATTGGGATGCTCGACTTAAGTTTCCCATGTATTCAATTTCAACATTCACACCGATAATGTGTGCTGTACATGTAACAAAACGAAGCCCTCGGGCTATGTTTACACTTTCTGCTGACCACGGCAGCCCCGTTTTAAGTCACAATCACAACACCGGATGATCGTGATACAACACTGAGGCACAGATGGGATGGTTAACGTACATGACAGGTCATAAATGCCATGGATGCTCATACAGATTTTTAAATTGTCCCAAAAAAAATGCCATGGCAGTCACAGTGCGGATGAGAAATCCCGTCAGCCAAAGTATACCGGTGTGAATGCAACTAAGTACACAATTAGAAGCCGTCCGTAGTGGAATGGGAAGCATACTGTATGAATTCCCCCCCCCCCCCCCCCCCAAGACATGTTGACAAGTTGTGTTGTGGCCTGTTTAGCCTTGGTTCTATAAGTAAGTGAGGGTGTATAAGGAAGCTATGTCATCCTGTTAGATCATGGCGGGTCCTGGCATGACACAACACGTTTCATTCCACTAGACTAGAGCCTGACATGATGCATGGGCTCTAGAATGGTCCGCCTACATGTATGTATAGAAAGTGTCCACACAAGCTACCTACAACTCCTCAAATGTGTGTGAAGGACTTGAGTGCACTGTGAAAAGCGTGAGTAAATAACAGGTGCTTTTGCCTCTTTTGGTACAAGAGATCGATAAAGAAACATAGTACACTTATTAAGTGGCAGTATGTGCGCCCCTGCACCGACACGAACACTTGAGCTAGGTAGTGGGAGCCTCAGTCGACTCTGCCGTGGCCACAAACGTAAAAAAACTTTGACTGAACTTGAGAAACATGAGGCACCCCATCAGAACTTGATGGGCAACGGGGGAACATACAGGCATCCTTAGCGCGCATCTGAGCCTCCCGGACTCAGCAGCCACCCCACCCCAGCCCATCAACGATGGTGATAGACCGTGAGAAAACAGCATGGAGGGGGAAAAAATGGCCTAAATGCCACACTGAATTACGTTTCAGACAAACAGGGTGTAAACGAAGCGTAAACGTTGGATAGTGCTCCCAGAAATATAGTTTGGGGTGAAACACTCCAAAAAAGGGCTGATGAGGATGAATCATTAGCATCTCACTGCCGAAACAGGACATGGGTATTGACTAAATGAAGTAAAGTACAAAACTACAGGTGACATCAACTAAGCTCATAGGGCCGCACACCAAAAGAGGGCTACAATTAAAGGTGCTTCATCGCAGTCGAAGGACGTTAAATGTTTTGCTTAATAACCACCCTCCCAAAAATGAAAAGATTTCGCTAAATGGAGGCGTTTGAGTGTCATGATTGGTTTCCGTAATGTCCCACTTTCTTGCATGGTCACTAAAACCATGAAAAGATAGCAAATGGAAGACTGAAATCTGGTTTGAAAACCCCTTGGAGTCTAACCTGCATTTAACTATTGTTGGGCTATAAAATTAGTTGAAAAGCAGCGAATATTTCATCTTCTGCATCTTTTTAGAATGTCATGTGGAATATTGTATCTGTCTCAAGCAGTGGTGAGGAACTCAGGATTCATGGGCAATCCAGCCCATGTCAGACCATATGATCTGGCCCTCCTATACACAAATACAACCTCAGTGGAACTGTTATTTGAAAAACAACAACAACAACAAAAAAAACATTTAACCTACATTTGCTCTTATGGTATATTAGGAAACATGTTTTTGATCGTCACATTCACATTTTTCATAAATTCAGTATGGCCCTTTAAGGACTTTGGTCTCTGACAGGAAAATGGTTCCCCATCCCTGTTATAAAGTAACAGAACAAGGTCAGTGATTTGGACGAGTGATGCTGTGTAGCTACACTTGGTGAGACTCCTTCAGTCCAACTGGCCATTGTGACAGCCTTTCAAATAGAGCTCATCCTGAGACAAGTGTGTGTCAAAGCCGTCCAGGTAGAGGACACTACCAGCACCTCCTGCGCCCCCCATGAAGGTCCCCACGGCGCGGCCTTGTCGAGCGTGTCCAACAGCGTCGCTGAAAACTTTATTGATCTGCTCTTCGGAGGGCATCCACCAGTCTGGATTGGAGGCACAGTGCATTCGGATGAACTCTGACCAAGACAGTTGGGCAAAGAGAAAGAACATTTTATTCAGTTCTGTTGTGTGTTTAGTATCTTGTCCCAAAAATCTACTGTTATGACAGGGCATCTAGGACCAGGTATACTCCGTGACTTTTGCACATTCATGATTTGCAGCAAAGGTCTATCTTCTCTTTCCTTCACCATCATCCCTATCGAACAGGCCGCCGGTTGGTACCTCTGAGGCAGCTGACTTTGACAGGATTGAGCGGCTGTCTCTCCAGGCCCGGTTCTCTCAAATGGACCGAACGCTTCCGTTTGCCCAGGCCGCACGAAAATTTGAGTTCGTCGGTGGTGAAGACGAAGCGTATCAGGTAGCGCAGCAGTCGCCGACCATCTTTCTTAGAGGAGTTGACCGCCTCGTCCCACTGCTTATTGGTGATGAAGAGAGGGTAGTTCTCCAGCAGCTGCTTGCTTCCCTGGATAGATTAGGAATTATTTTCACACTTTGAGAATGTTTTACGCGACGTGATATGAACCGCCCTTTCAGGATGTGTAGTATCATTTGGCACATGGCATCTTTCCCAACTGGTGACATTTCAGTCATATCAAGTGCAAAAAAAAAAAAAAAAAAAAAAACCCACGATGACAGTAGTTCTAGATGGACTATTAGATAGTCCAACAGTTAGAATTTAATTCTTGGCTGTGTCAGTAGGCCATAACCTTCCTAACCGAGGAAATGAGCCTATGATTTGAGATAGAAGTAGCTGACATTAAAGCTCAAATGATGAGACCGTTGCTGGCCAATGAAAATAATATACAGTCCCCTTCAAAAGTATTGGAACAGAGAAACTATTTTTTTCTTGTGGACTAAAAATATGTGTGTCCAAAACATGCAGCTGCAAATCTGATGCCATGACGACAAAATCTATCATTTAACTGAGGCTTAGTGTGCCCTGGTGCCAAGTGTACATATGGACACCCTGATGTTTGAACATACTGTTGGTTATGGACAATCTGTGACGAGCACAGAAGTCCAACAACAAAACACCCTCGAAAGACTCCAGCAAGGGTGGGAACTCTGAACTGCAGTTTGGTGCATAGACACAAACAACATTCAGGACCCATCTCCCACTCAAAGGCAAGGGGCGGCTACCCTCTCGTCCACCGAGGTGAACCCCAATGTACAGTCACCAAGCCGGGGGGCGATAAGTATGCACACACGTGGTCACCTCTCATCTTGGCCAATACCAGAATGGAAGCGTGTCCAACCCCTCTCAAGAGAACTGGTACCAGAGCCTAAACTGTACATGGAGGCAAGCCTGACTATATCTAGTCGGAACTTCTCAGGCTCCTTCCCTGTCAGAGAGGTGACATTCCATTTCATTATTGTTAGTTTCCGCCTTTTGCCGCCGCTCAGCTTACAAGGCCTCCGACCCCTTTGACCCCATCCACAAGTGGTGAGCCCATGGGAAGGGGGACCCATGTTGCCTTTTCGGGCCCGGCCCGGCCAGGCCCCATGGGTAAAGGCCCGGCCACCAGGCGCTCGCCAGCGAGCCCCGCCTCCAGGCCTGGCTCCAGGGAGGGCCCCGGTGACCCGCGTCCAGGCAAGGGAGATTGTGTTCCAAATTTCATAAGGGGTCTATCTGAGCCGTGCATTGTCTGATCCCTCACCGAGAACCTGTTTGCCATGGGTGACCCCGCCAGGGGCCTAACGCCTCAGACAACTTTGCCCCTAACATCATTGGGACACGCAAACCCCTCCACCACGGTAAAGTGACGGCTCATAGAGGGGCTGACGGCTCGTAGAGGGGTTGTGAGAGAGTGTGCAGGAAATTAGATATGGGAAGATTTTTTATGCAGACATGGATAGGAGGTGAATCTAGGCAGGAACTGTGCAAAAAATGAAACAAAGAGGTACTTCTCTGTTGTCTTGTTCTAGCGTCACAGAGAATCCTCATGTACAAGTGAAAGGTTATTTGTTAAAAAGCAGGTGGCCACAATAAACAGCAATAATATCATGCTAATGCTTGCAAAATAATTATTTTCCATAACAGTGCATTCAGCCATGCATCTCTTCCCCTTGTCTCCTGGCACTTATTCACATCATAACAGAAAAAAACAACTCAACACCTTGCACATATACAAAGCAACTTCAAATTTCTGGGATTTTTTTTTTTTATTCTTCATCTATACAAGGACACTTACTGACATCTGATTGAAAATGGCGTCTGGCCCGAGTGAGATACTACGATACCAGACTTTTTTCGAATATGAATAAAATATATGGTATAAAACAAACAAACAAAGAAACAAGCACTAACCTCAAAGACTGTCTGCTGTTCTTCTTCCTACAGAGATAGAACAGGCAATTTTACTTCAACACGCACGAGCATTAAAACATGCAGGCTCTCGGACTACAACTGAGATTTCATTTGAGCCTCACCTCAGTGAGCGGCTCCTCTGGTATCGGCGGCACCAGTTGGTTGTGAAACTCAACAACATTCTTGAAGTAGTCAAGAACATTTTGACAGGGAACTGCAGACATGACAATCAATGAGAACACAAACACAAACACAGTGACAATATATTTGGTACCAGCAACTTCCCTTTTCGGATTTATTTACCAGATCTGTGTTATTGTTAGCAGGTATTCTTCCATAAATGTTCCCACAATACAGACACTGAGGTATGTCATAAAAGCTGCTGCTCAAATCTTAAACAAATCTAATCATATCAAATTTGAATTGGTTGTGATCGTAATGTCAGTGATTTTTTTTCCTGTTTTGTATTAGAAACTTCTTCTATTTTAGATTTTTTTTTAAAATAACAAGGTATCGAATACACAGAAGCTTTTCATGTGATGTCAGGGTTGGCATGGGCTGATTGTAGATTCTGACGGCATGGAAACCCTAAATGGCTTTTTTTAAAAAGATATATTTTGGTAAATAAAAAAATCAGTTGATCTATTTTATTTTAAAACAAAATATACAATATTTGGTACAGAAGCAACATGTTGCATGTTCGGTTTAAATCCATAAATAAATGTTATCATTCTTCTCTTGTTTGAATTCTTCTTAGCAAGTTACAGTGTCGCATAACTGGTGAGCTCATTTAGAACAGACCAACGAGCTATTCATGTTGTTATTGGGGCTAATTAGTTGCCGTTGTCACAAGTTTGTTTTTTTTAAATTTTAGGACAATGTGTATTAATCGACAGAGCAAGCATCCATGTTCGCAGTGTCTCTTCCGTCTTCTCCCTCCCTTTTCCTCTTCCTTGTCCTCCTTTTTCATGCACTACTGCTCACCCCTCCCCTCTCTGCTCACCGAAAAGTGGGGGCATTTAACGTCAAAAAGGCAGCCCATTCAGCTAAAAAATAAATAAACAAATAACATAAAATACAATGAGCTAAATGGGGCTGTTCGGTCCCTATACCACTGATGTCAGAGTTTGGTTCGCATTGCCAGCAGTAAGTCGAAATCATTTCCAGTGAGGGTTGGACTCCGCCAAGGCTGCCCTTTGTCGCCGATTCTGTTCATAACCTTTATAGACAGTATTTCTAGGCGCAGACAAGGCGTTGAGGGGCTCCAGTTTGGTGGCCTCAGTATTGCATCTCTGTTTTTTGCAGATGATATGAGCCTGTTGGTTCCTTCAAGCAGGGCTCTCCAACTCTCACTGGAGCGTTTCGCAGCCGAGTGTGAAGCGGTTGGGATGAAAATCAGCACCTCTAAAATCTGAAACAATGGTCCTCAGTCGGAAAGTGTAGCGTGTCCTCTCTGGGTCGGGAAGGAGATCTTGCCCCATGTGGAGGAGTTTAAATATCTTGGGGTCTTGTTCACGAGTGAGGGCAGGAGGGAGCGAGAGATCGACATGCTGATCGGAGCAGCGTCTGCTGTGATGCGGACGTTGTATCGGTCTGTCGTGGTAAAGAAGGAGCTGAGCGAAAGGGCGAAGCTCTCAATTTATCAGTCAATCTATGTTCCTACGCTCGCCTATGGTCACGAGCTGTGGGTCGTGACCGAAAGAACGAGATCCCTGATACAAACGGCCGAAATGAGTTGTCTCCGCAGGGTGTCTGGGCTTTCCCTTAGAGATAAGGTGAGAAGCTCGGCCATCCGGGAGGGCCTCTGAGTCGAGCTGCTTCTCATCCACGTCGAGAGGAGCCAGATGAGGTGGCTTGGGCATCTGATTAGGATGCCTCCTGGACGCCTCACCGGTGAGGTGTTCTGGGCATGTCCCACCGGCAGGAGGCCCTAGGACGACCCTGAACACGCTGGAGAGACTATGTCTCCCAGTTGGCCTGGGCACACATCGGGGTCCCCCGGGAAGAGCTGGAACAAGTGGCTGGGGAAAGGGAAGTCTGGGCTTCCCTGCTAAAGCGGTTGTCTCCGCGACACGACCCCGGATAAGCGGTAGAAAATGGATGGATGGATGGATGGATGGATGGATGGATGGATGGATGGACAATGAAATAAAAATAAAGAAAAGCTCACTGCCAGTGACAGCCTGTATTAGTGGTTATTGAAAGTTTTACTTTTTCAAACCACGGTCAACCATCAAACTGGTAATCAGCCCATGCCTAGTTAGACAGAAACAATTTGAACAAAAAAAAAAAAAAGTGACATTTTCCCGGCTGTTACAATGCTTCTGTCCAAAAGTGTTAGCAGTTAAGAACTGGTCTTTTCTGAATGCACCTGGAACAGTTTCCAGCTTATTGCGGAGCTCCTCGTTCTCCTGCTGCAGCGACAGCACTTCCTGCTCCAGCTCCAGGCAACGTGGGCAGCAGCTCTCCTCCTCGTCCTCTTCCTCCGGCAGCGTGGATGAAGGGTGTCCGTACGAGTCGGACGGCGTCGGGGAGCCCCAGCCCACCAGGGTGCGTCTTGGGGGCGAGACCTCTGACCCGGGCTCTGCTGAGTGGCATTGCTCCTCCTCCAAGCCCGCAACCAAACGAGACTGCTGTTGTTGTCCGGAGAGCAAATAGTTGTGAAGTGAGTCTGTGAAGATGCGCAGAACAGCAGTGGTCTGTTGTTTGTTTAAATGGCTTTGTTGTGCTTCCTCTTCTGGCTCGGTGGACAAGGAGGAGGAGGAGCTCTCCTCGGGCTTGGAGCAATGACTGCCGCTGGGACCGTCCTCTGTCTTGATGCTGGGTGGGATGGACAGCGAGGGTTCCAGCAGCCGCCCGTTGTTGAGAAGGCTGAGGACTCGACTGCATTCCTTGGCGAAGGCGTCTAAGATGAGTCGATTCTCTGAACAATTAAGAGACAACACAAAAGATTTCACTTCAAGCTGGCAGTATTTGTTCAAATAGTTGCGAGACTTGATATGAGGGTCCAGGGACAGAACAGGCGGGGACCTAAGGTAGTGCCAGACTGCCAGTTGACATCGAGTCTAGGTTTTTATCCTGTGTTGCTCAATTCTTGTAAAGTGTCTGAGTACGATGAAAAGCGCTTTCAAATTAAATTATTATTATTATTAGTCCCATCCAATTCACTGGTCCAACACATCTAAAACATTTGAGCATAAGTAAAACTAGATCAAGAACTACTGACAGTTTATTGCATAAACATGGCACTACGTGAGATTTTGTATTTGTGCATCATTCTGTCCGTCTGATCTCCCTCCATTTGCTGAGCAGGCTCTTCCGAATTGCATCCTTGACTTAACTCCACCTTCGCAACACCTACAGCCTCCCTTGCTGAGTCGACTCAGATGCAATGTTGTTCTCTAAGCCAATTTGTAATGGTACCGAAGGTTCCGGAACAGAATCAGACTTTAGAAACGTAAACTCAGAAGGGTTTGAAAAAAAAACAACCAAAACATTATAAATATATATAGATTTATAATTTTATATATATATAAAAGTACAACGAATGACGCTGGTTACAAAAACAAATCAAACCAAAAACAAGGAAAGTAAATAGCCTGTCGTAAAAATACAAGAAATCAGCCAAACTGCGACAGATACAAAACAGAGACTATATTTACACAACCAAAATGTCATCAAAATGCAAAAACGAGGTGAGAAACTATGTGGCATGAATCAGAATGAGCATCTAGAGCAGGGGTGTCAAACTAATTGTTGTTGCGGGCCACTTTGGAGCTACGTCATCTCTCTGAGGGCTGTTATGACAGCGAAATCTCAAAAATGTGGAACCGTCTCTTCGCATTATTACTTGTACATAACAAATTACTGGATTACTCATTTTGAAATCACTCAAGTCAACGATAATAGTTTGTTTGATTATTATTCAAGTGAGGGTAAAAAAGGGGAACAAAATGATTGCAGAATCTCAACATTATTTATTTCACATGAATATTTTGATACCGATTTTAGCAAGCTTCATGCAAATTGACACAATTTGCTTTCACGGGCCGACGTGTCTGCGTGTCGGGCCAGATCTGGCTCCTGGCCTTGAGTTTGACACCGGTGGTCTCAAGAATTCAACACTTGGTGACAAAGTCATGAGCAAGACAAAGAATAATCCGACGAAGACTTGACAGCTTGAAAGTCCTTAAATGCGTGGCTAATTGAGATGTGCAGCAGGTGCGTATACTGAATTGAAAGCCCTCATCTGCCACCTGCTGGAGACACACAAAAACAGAATCATGACACAAGTGGCTCTTGTATGAGGCCTGTTTCCTGCCAGCTGCATGACCTACTTTTAACAGGGTCTGACTATCTACCACTAACTCGAGTTTGAAGCAAGGCTTATGTATTAAAATGGGATCAAAAATCCTCGGGCCATTTTTTATTTTTTTAAAGTGAGGCCATAGCGGTTACAGAAATGATATTGGAACATTTACTACTTTTAACATAAAGAGACCCGTTTTTGCAAGAAAAATTAATATTGCACCTCAAGCAGATGCTTCCTTTTTTCCACACTTGAAAAACAAATCAAACCCCCCCCCCCCCCCCCCCAAAAAAAAAACAGGGAACAACAATATTATGACTAATATTGACATGCATCACCGTAGGCAGAGCAGACGTGCCATCTGTAAAATTGACATTCCCCCGCCAAAGCTCTTCGCCCGAAGAGATAGTTGGTACGCTCTGCAGCTACCGGTAAGTACTTTAGCCATGACATAGGGATAACTAGCTTTGTTTCTCCATCCCTTGTGTTTCTCTTGTTTAACATTACGCTGGCTAACAACACTATTCATAGAAACTCAGGCTCATTAATATTCTAAATTCACAGGTCAATGTTCAGAAGCCGCTCAGCCTTTGCAAAAATTACAATGCCAATGTTTTGACCGACACTGTCCGAGGCATTCATTGACCGATGTTTATGACTGCGTTTCTAAAACTGATTTTGGAAGTGAATAGTAATCATATTCCAGACTTTTAGTCCAGGCACGTCCGCTACATACACACACAACCACTCAGATGTGACTCTAAGCCCAAGACGGATGTGTCACAGTTATTAATATGCGCAGTCTTTGTGAAACAGTGGTGATGTGGCTGATATCATCCATTCGCTACTCGCCTTACTGCTTCCCTCGCCACTTCTGTGGCACAGCGAGCCGAGTAGCCTCATAAAACGTCATGATAAGCAACACATTCAGCCGTGCAGAATTTATGAGGACCATTTGTTTTAATCACAATACTTGGAGATGGCCATTTTTATATGCTTGCATTTGGCGCTATTGTGTGCTTCTTTTCATCAAGTTTATTTCCTGTCATCAAGGGAACATTAAGCGCATCGTCTGTGAAGATGAGTGGCATGTTCTAAGTCTTGATCAATTGCAGGATATTTGGTTTTGTTTTGACCTCGTAAGTTCTGCATTGCAAGTTTTCATATCTGAACACAACAAAGGCATTACATTTTGGAATTGAAATGCTTGCTGATTGAAAAAAAACTACAAAAAAAACCACCCTTTCTGGAGTAGAAAAGTCCAAACCACTGGCAGAGATGTTAAAATTTACAGGGGACCTCTTAACCACATGTCTCTTTTGCTTTTTCTTTGACAGAGGATAAACACAGCAACAACATTAACCACTTCGAGCCTCGGGTGGCAGCAATACATCTCAGCCGGTTGTGTTAGGGCTTTTCCACACCGCGACAACAAGGCGCTCTAAAGCGGCCACACTGGCGCAAAGCTCCTGCCCACACAACCACTGGCTGGCACATTGAACAATTTTGTTGGACTTCCGCATTCTCTGCATGATCTCCGCACACTCACAACGAACAATAAGGCAGCCACCTAGGCCCAAAGCCTTCACAAGATGATTGTCGAGTCTCTTTTTTTACCCCACTAGCTCTTTGACCTCACGCGTGTCATGACAGACCACGAGACACTCCTAGACAGCCACACGATCCGAAGGGAAGATACATTTTTGGGTCGCACGCAGAGCTAGCTAGCTAATTGCAGGTCACACTTGTGTTGGATAGTCTGATGCAAACAAATACGCTCAGGTTCGTATCTAGTGGTCGAGGAAGACTCATGACCAACTCCAAAGTGTGGCGCAGTGTTTTTTAAGACCAACAAAAAAATTGAAATGGTTCAAGACATTAATGCTGTATCTCCACATTTACTGGTCAGTATTTAATATTTCTATCTTTGCACATTTTCAGCGATTATCTTAAACATATAGAATACATTCCAAACAAAATCTTTGAACTAACTTTCAAGGGTCTTTAAAAAGTGCTATAGGTGAGAGGCATGATGTCAGAACGGATTATTTTTATTTCCAGAATTTCTTATGTATAAAATGTCATGAAATGTGAACTAATTGGCAGACAAATCTACTGTATTAACAATATTTGGGCTATTGCACGGCACACATGTAGTATGCAGATTTGGTATTATACCTACTCCAACAAAGCTTCAAAGCAACACTAAAGCAGCAGCAGCGATCTGCCAAATACAAAGATTAAAACATGATTTGAAGATGAGATGGCTCCTGTTTAATTTCGCGGCAACAAGAATTTGGTTCATTGCTTTCATCTCAGGGTTGGTCTGCCTTGGACGCACACTCCCATCCTTCTTGGGCACAGACACCCCCATTTAAAACCCACCCCTATAAACAGCAGGCTGACATGGAACAATGTCTTTAAACTGGAGATTGTGAAGACTACACACACACACACACACACACACACACACACACACACACACACACACACCCACACACACACACACACGGAATGTACGTGCACGCAAATCAGTCCAGTGTTATTTTGCACAGTGGTGATCCAATCATGGCTGCTCTCATTACAACTGAACATCAATCACAGCTAAGAAGAAATGAAATGAAATGAAACAAAACATGATGCTAGCGGGTATCAATTAAGAGATTATACTGTGTTCATTCACTGCAAAAAGTGAGTACCTGTATTGAGAGAAGTAAAAGTCTAATATTATTCTAATGGAATATAAAATGCAATATTCCAAAAGGTCATCAACATGCAAAATATGCTGAACTCCAACTTGTGAACGCACCTGAAGTGATCCCAAAAGTGCAGTCTGGAGATTCTTGCTTGAGTCGTCCAGCGGAGTGTGTTGACTCTGCTATGCCGACGATGGCGCGCCGCTGCTGGGTACCGAGAGCGACGCCGCCCGCTGCCTCCATGGAGGTGGATGTCGGGACCCCGCAGCTGGGCCTGCCCTCGCCGGGGAACCTCTGGCGGTGGCTCAGCTGATACTGCGCCTGGAAAGGGAAATGCTGGCCGGGGCGGAACGTGAGCTGTCGAGCGTCAGTGAAGAGCGAAGACTCGACCGAGGTGGAGCGGTCGGGGCGCGACTTGCAGTGGAGGTTCCTGGCGGGGCCACCGCGTCTCATTTTGGCGGCGGAGGGGCCTTCATCGGCGGGCTGCATCTCCTCCTCCATGCCTGCCTTCTAGCCAGGTGGGTCCAGGTAAGCAGAGGCGCTCGAGCTGGCGTTCGTCACTGTATGCCAGGCTCGGTTATCGGAGGACAGAGGGAGGGCGTGTGGTAGTGGCTCGAATATTTACTGACATGCAGCTTCTCCAATCCCCAGGCGGGAGGTCGATGTCGAGACTGGTCCGGAAGGGAAGGAGGGTGGAGGAGAGGTGGCTGAGGGAGCTAGGCGGAGGGGGCGACAGGCGGGACTTGCTTTCTTTGTAGTCCCTAAATCCACTTCCACGCAGACTAAATTTACATCGCTGCCTATTGCTGTCCGAATTTTGGACGAAGCTCTTTTATTACACTGTGCGCATAATCACATTAATCCAAAAGAATTTGAACCTTACATCTGCATCCCTATTTTAGCTGGATGGCGGTGAAGGGAAGCCGTGAGCAAAGTTAGCAAGCACCACAAGGGGGCGCCATAGTCAAAGTCTAGGACGCATTCCAAGACAGATGCTGTTGAAAATGGAACGTCATATTAGGACACTTGTTTTTACTTTCCAAAGTCAAAGGATTTTTTTTTTAAATTTTGTTTTATAAAAGCGTTACCCACAGGTATGATAATCTTCATTAAGTCTTGCTTGAGCTATTATCAATCTAATGTCTGATCTGAACATTTGTGAAATTGCTTTGACAGACAACAAGATAAGAAAACCTTTATTTGTTCCACAATGGAGAAATTTGCAATCTACAGCAGCAAAATGGGGGGGGGGGGGGGGGGGAGTAAAAAAGAAAAACGAAGTATTGCATACACAAAATAATGTTTAAGAAAAATGAACTGTACACAGTACAGAATGCAATATAAAATATAAATATAGATACAAGCATATATGCACGAACAAGGATCGTCAAAGTATAAGGAGGATCTCACCTTGAGGGAAATCCTTATGGATTCGCAACTTCCATCCATCTATTTCTAATCCATTTCTCCTCTCAAGGGTCGCGGGGCGTGTTGGAGCCTAGCCCAGCTGTCTTGGAGCAGCAAGTGGAGTACAGCCTGAATTGGTTGCCAGTCAATCGCAGGGCACACATAAACAAACAACATTTCACACTCACGATCACACCTCGGGACAATTTAGAGTGTTACATTGAGTACCCGGAGAAAACCCACGCGGGGACAAGATGCAAACCCCACACAGGGAGGCCGGAGCTAGAATTGAACCCTGCACCTCTGCACTGTGAGGCCGGTGTGCTAAACAGTCGGGCACATTTGAAAACAGATATGTGTCATTTCTACTCCTTACACTTTGTCAAAATAGGCTTGTTTTTTTTCAGACCTTACTCAAAACAGAAAATGATCTGAGAAGGCAAACTAGCATGATGGTTTGCGCCAAGTTTGTTCAAACCATCATGTTATCTACCCTAGTTATCGCAGCATACACAGGGAGTTAAGATGTTCATTCGTGTTGGTCACGTGATGTATACACTATTTATATGCTGTACTGTAGTAATAAGAATGTGTTTTTAATTCTTATAGCAAAAGAACTTGTATTTAAGGTCTTATCTTTCATGAATTATTGATATATTGGATGGATGTTTGGAATTAACTGAAATCTGAGAAAAAACTAAATTTCTGTAAAAATAAATGAACAAGTATGACGAGAACTCCTCCACTCTCCTTTCTCTTAACGTGCGCGTCTGAGGGCGTCGTTCTGACCCTGGGCGCGCTCGGAAATGACGTCACGCCCAGCCAACAAAAACGTGGAGCCGGGAAGGACGCCGGATTCCGACTCCAGTCCAGCTCACTAGGCGGCGGAGCTCCGCTAGAGGAAGAGGGATGAAGCGGACGGCGACGATAGACATCGGCGAAACTTTTCCCAAATTGACGCAAGTTCATCATTTACGCGCCTAAGCGGAGGACTCGGTGTGCTTTGGATGGACTCAAGATGACTTGATGAAAAGTTTGGCGAGTTCCGAAGCCCACCCTCACCTCCAACATCATCATCAACACCACCCGCAAGCAGCCTCGCCGGGATGGTGCGTCTGCTGAACTGCCTCTTGCTCGGATACCTCACGTGGAATGTGCGGATCTCGGACGCGCAGGGGGAGTATTGCCACGGCTGGCTGGACGCCAGCGGCAACTACCACGACGGCTTCCAATGTCCGGAGGACTTCGACACGGCCGACGCCACCGTGTGCTGCGGCTCGTGCGCGCTGCGCTACTGTTGCGCCGCCGCGGACGCGCGCCTGGAGCAGGACAGTTGCACCAACGACCGGCCGACCGCCGAGGACACCGAGTATGCAGCGCGTACGTATCAATGCAGTAGGGCTGACAACATGCATGCAGGTCGGTTGAGGCAGGGGTGGGAAAGCTGCGGCCCGCCGGCCATTTTAGGCCCACCGTGCAAGCTCTAATAAATGAAGAAATAAATAAAACGTACTAAACAAAATAGCAGTGAGACTTTAAAGAAGGGACGAACAATTAATCCAATTCGCCAATATCACAGTGTGGCAGAACACAATTTTCAAATTGCACCGGCTGCAATTTTGAAAACAAATCTACATTTTTCAGTGTCTAGAATAGTTTAGTGCATGTCTACTTATCATTCATTGTTCCATGAAAGATGAAAAGTTGGAGTGATAACGCCACGTATTTGGTTACATTATTGTTGGAAACAGACTTATAACTTACTGACTTATGTTTGTGCCTCACTTGTTTGGTAGCATTTTATGAAGTTGTAGTGAACACTCAAAAGACAAGTCAAAGTCTTTAGTAAGTGAACAACTGAGATTGAAATAGATGAAGAAGATGACATATGATAGTTTATTTTACTACAGTTTCATTCTTGCTTTTTTTTTAAATGTACGAGTAGAGTAATTTAAAGTAGTCACATATTATATTGTAATTGCAATACTGTACTTGCAAAACTTGCTGAATGATTATTTTTAATCAGCATGGTAATGACAATCATTAGTCACGATTATTCATTTTTACTGCACAAAACATTTTTCTGTGAGAATTGAATGGGTTGTCATTTGACAACAAATGCTCATAAAAAATACTATTTACCCAAGAATATAAAAATTGTCTAAGGGCTAACCAAATGAGTATGTTTGTATCTTGTGTGATTTTTCAACAGCTGAATGAAGCCTTGGGCACGTGATCGCCTCCTGGTGGTTGCTTGAATATGCAGCAGAGCCAACTTTGGACTGTAAATGACCGATGACCTCATGGAAGTCAAAACCATGATCACGATTCAAATTTGATCAACTGTGCAGCCTTGCTATTAACTTTGACAAGTTTCTCTCTTAATTCCCTAAAAACCCAGTTGAAAGTACTGTATTGTAAAGTGTCATCAATATAATCTAAAAGAGGAATTAGCTAGTCACATTAGTTAGTCCCACAAAATGCCTCATGTTGTGTTTTCCATTCAATTTGATTCAATTTAGGCTGAAACTCAAGAAGTCAACTTATTTCAAAGTAAAAGTAAAATAAAATGCCACCAAAAGACAGAACTCCATTCTTGAATTTAAAGCACATGTTGACGTAAGTGTTCCCCTCCTGCATTCTCAAAAAAAAAAAAAAAAAAAAAAAAAAAAAAAAAAAAAAAAAAAAAAAAAAAAAAAAAAGACGATTTGATAACTGTTAGACAAATATAAGTCCAAAATGACACTGAATTGAAAGAAGTTTCTCCTCAATTTGACCAAAATAGAGGACAAACATAAAGAAGACGCAAAGCATTTAAGGACTAACAGAAACAATTTTATGTGACATTGTTTGGTGCATTTGAGAATTTGGAGTTTTTAAATCTTACAAAACAATCACTTTTAAATAATTATTGTCAAATTGTGATCACATTTCAGAATTACATGCAAGTGTTTAGGTTTCCAAGAAAATTTCTTTTCCTCCTGATTTCCCTCCTCAATTGAATCATTGACAACACAAAAACCACACATAGATTTGTTTCAATTGCCTGTTGGTTTTCAACCTAATTTTTAGAATTCCCCAAAACAAGGACTTTGAACTAATTTATGTGTGTTATCACAACAACGTTGTTTCTTTATGGTTTTTCAAGCAAGCTTCCATCTTGCTTTTCAGCCCAAGTTGAACAAAACAAATGGAAAAAAAATGCTAAACGGTAGTGACACTTTAAGGTACCACACACGCTTTTTAAATCGCTCTATTTCTATCCTAAATTGAACATAATGGGACATAAAGATGTTTGTGACCACTTTGAGGTGCCACCTTTTACTACATGGGAATCTATTTTCATTTTTTATTACGTGGCTTCTAAATTTAATAACCAACCCTCAAAATATTTTAGTTTCATTTAGATGACATTTGTTAGCATATTCAAGAATATTCAGAATGTTTATGTTTTCCTGACAAGTTTGCCTGATGCTTTTCAGCCTAAAACTAGCAGATAGTCAACCTACAAAACATTTATTTTGGATTCATATTTTGTTGTCACATCAACATCAAACATAGACGTTTTTAATTTATATTTGTGATTAATTGTAGGAGTTTTAAAGTTAGGTTTCCCAAAACAACTTTTCCTCAACAGCACAATTCAAGGGACATTAAATGC
>CAAKHF010027098.1:18666-29696 GCA_901007745.1 Hippocampus kuda | reverse complement strand
GGGGGGGGGGGGGGGGGGGTGCTTATCGGGTTCACTTCCAATAAATGTTCGCCATGAAAAACAGGGGTTGAGTTATTACCGCCCCCCCCCAATAAAAAAAGTAAGTAAAATGTTATGTTTGAAAAGTGCTAGATACCTTAAGTCTGATTGGTTGATTGATCATTCATTCAAGTTATTCCTCGAAAGTGCCAAATATGTACAGTATGTAAACGTTGGCTTTTAAAAAAATGAAATAAAACAAAGTCTGTCTGCTAGTTCAACAGTAAATACCACACTCAATTTGGAGCAAAAATTGGAAAAACTAACTCCTAAAATGAGTCCACCACCTGGCTACTTCCCGGTATTGTTTGTACCTCTCCAAACTACACTCCTTCCCTCGCCGCAAAAGCTTTATTTTGAAAGCCGTACCCGGAAGCGAAGCGTGGTGCTTACCGCTCTTGGTCACGTGGTGCTGCAAGGCTGATGGAGGCTGAGCAGGGAGGAAGGAGGCGAGCCCCTCAGCTTCCGCGTCAGCATCCCTTCAAATAGCCGCTGTCACTTGTTCGCTGCAAGCACAGAGACCGACAACTGCGGGGCACAAAAAAAGGGCTCCAAATCAGATGTTTGTGTGTTAACGTAGCAGCTGTCATCTTCCGTGGTGACCACAATCACAATGAGCGTTGAGAGTCGCTAAAGGAGGTTTGGAGCCCGGCCAGGAAGCATAGCGATGTTCAAGGCGCCTCGTCCCGGGAAAAGTCATCCCAGAAGCTGGCTGCGAGATACGGAGATGCTCCTCTGAAGCACCGGCAGGTCGAGTGAGTACCCTTCAGTGTCTTTTCTGCTTATCCGCACTAAAGACTCGCGGACTGTTTATAAACGATTTGCCCCCTCCCTATGTGATCAATCAATCAATCAGTCGCTCCTTGGTTTTAAGTGCAGCATAGCCGCTTGGTCAGCCATGTGTGAAAGTTGCCTGACCAATTTGAAAATGGTGCACGCTCACCCCCTCCATCCGCAAATCCACTTTCCTTTTCCACCCCTCCCCTCTCGTGCACACACCCCCGGCGCATTGCACGCATGGCGGTTTTACATCATGCAGAGGATTGCAGCGCGAGATGTGATGAAGCTTGGCGAGAAAACTTTTGATCAAAGTCAGCGTGTGCCGCATATTACCGAGGGCCCAGAGTCAATGCGAGCCTAATTAATAAAGCCTTTGTCAGGGGGCTCCCCATCACAGACACTCATCGCTAATCTGCTCATGGCCCACGGGGCGTGGGCTGCCTTACATGGTGATGAGAGGAGCACCAGTCACACTAACAAACTGCAGTTGCTTATTATAAGTGTCCAAAAGGCCAAAATGACCTTTCAATGTCCTTTCCATCGACTTTTCAAGACCAAACTTTTCACAGGTGTGCATGTATCGCATAACATTGGCAGCATGATGGACCGTCACCAGAGATTAGATTAGATAAGATTCGGGGTGTTTTTTTTTTCATTCTCTTCACCACTTTCACTTTTTAACATGAGAAATGTCACATTACAGTGTCATCAATTTCACCTTATAATGTGGTCAATTTCATAACGTTAGCAATTTTACATTAAAATGTGGCAAATTTGATCAAACAAAACTTAGTTTAAGTGGTTTTATAAGGTGTACCTACTTTATGTGATATTGCTGTGTGCCTTGAAGAGGTGCATCCTAGTGAGTGACGTCAAAAGTTGGAGTAGCTTAGTCTGGGTGTGAGCGTCTGGGCATGAGGTGTGGCCTACAAGCAGCTCGTTGAGAGTGTTCTCATTTTGACTTTGTATTTCACTGTCTCGCTCAATAAGTGGCTGAAAGTGCATCAGCAACTGTGCCTCTCCTTGCCCATGTGCGAGTGGCATTAAAGTACCAGAATTGCTCCTTTTTTCACTCAACTCAAGCATTGTAAGCACACAACCAAAAAAATTTATGTTCAATGCATTGTTTATTGGGCGGCCCGGTCATCTAGTTGTTAGCGCGTCGGCCTCACAGTGCACGTTCTCACGTTTGCAGTGCACGTTCTCACGAGTTTGCATGTTCTCACCGTGCCTGCGTGGATTTTCTCCGGGAACTCCGGTTTTCTCCCACATTCCAAAAACATGCATGGCAGGCGGATTGAGGACTCAAAATTGTCCCTTGGTGTGAGTTTGAGCGCGGATGGTTGTTCGTCTGTGTGTGCCCTGCGATTGGGTGGCTACTGGTTCAGGGTGTCTTCGGGCCTACTGCCCGAATATAGCTGGGATAGGCTCCAGCACCCCCCGCGACTCTTGTAAGGATGAATCAGATTGGAAAATGGCTGGATGACCGGATAGAATTGTTTATTGTAAAAGATCCATTTAGTGCTTGTGTTGTTAAAAGAGACATAGGAAGAGGACATTGAAAAGACAAAATATGCATGTGTTCCATTATACAACACAGACAGAGGACCCCACCTGAGCCCCCCCAAAAAAAACATGTGTTGCCCATTTTACCTCGTTACATTGTTTGTGTTGACCAAAGCACAAGTCTCGCCCTCGGGGCCACCTCTCTGATGACTAATATCAGCAATTACACATTTCACATGAGCTATGAAGCTGCAGCCCCTGTTTGGAATCCTGGGCAATGATGTTCACAGCATGCAGCACAGCCATACTTTGCACAGAAGCGCCTCCTGTTCCCTGCTTGTTGTACAAACTGTCACCCTCAATATTCTTCCCGTGCGTCCGACATCAAGCGAGCGAGGGCAGAGTCAGCCTTCTGTCAAGGGGTAGAGAACAGTCAGATGCTCCCGACTGGGCATGGAACAATCCCTGTTGCTGTTGCACCTGAGGCGACAAGGACCAGAGTGCTCCTTTCTCTTTTGTGCTGCCCTTGCTGTCTTCATCTCATAGATTAAGGAAGCGAGAGAGCGTGTGGTTGGAGCTGTACACAAGTTTAGTTGCCTGCCCATGCATGCATCTAACATCGCTTTCATATACAGTAGCTACATGAAAAACTGTATAGTCTATGAAACGTCACACATGCATGATTTAATAATTAAACAGCTTTGTCACACTTGGCATCAGTGGAATGTCCATTGTACTACTGCTGCTTGCCTTGGCCACCTGAGGGCGGTATTAGACAGAAAATGATTGTACGGGGCATTTGTATACAGTAATTGTATTGGCTCCTCGCAGAGGATAAGGAATATATAAACGTGAGTAGTGTTATATTAAAGGTCTCAGTGTGTGTCTGCACTGGATGTTCGAAGGCTACATGTGGATTCCTCATTATGTGTAAGCATGAGCACTAAGCTAGCGCACTCAAGGTTAAGTGGTGTTGAAAAAAAACACAAAGTGTAATTCTCTTTGTTTCTTGTTCGGTTTGAACCCTCTTTGTGTTTGCTTGTTCACGATTTGCCCAAGTGTTGCTTACTGTGACGTGAGTTGAGTCACTGCTACCAGACAGCACTTGTATCTCAAATTTATGCTTGCAAGGCTAAGCAAAATAAATACATAAATAAATCGTCCGAATGACAGCTCATATCTAAAATAGTCGGTTGGCTCGTAACTCCAGGCACCACTACGGATTTATATGGTATATGGTTCCATCCATCCACCCATCTCTGTTTTATTAATTTGTATTTTGAAATGTAATGTGTTTTCTGAATCTTTAATTTATTCAGTGTTTTGTGCAATGTAAAAGAGTTTCAGAGTTTGTGATTTTGTTTATGCTCCCCAGCCACTATACTTAGGTGCTAAAATAGCGAAAGCAAATACACATTCCTGTGCTCTACTTTTGTACCCTCCTGTACAGTATATATAATTTCTCACTTAAACACCAGTGCAGATGTTTATGGTACTTAGTTGGAATTTATGTAAGATAAGCATTTTATGACACGTCTCAGTCCAGAGTTGTGATTTTAGTCGTGATGTGAAGAACATATCTACTGGAAAGACTTCGGCCTAAAGGCGGACCTTTCAACACAAGTAACAAAAAGCTGTCTTTGCTTCTTAAGCTGTGCAGTGGTGGAAATAAAACTGCTGCATGTGCACCTTCTCCACACATGCTAAGACACCGGAAGTCTTAGTGCAGTGCCTTACACAGGCCTGTCGGCCAACTTTCAATGCTATAGATGTGGAAACCAACAGGCTCATGGCAACGGAATCATGTCTGCATGAAAAGCTCTCAATTATTAATGCTGAGCAGAGGCCAAGGAGGCAATGCAGAAGGCAAGTGAAGAAACAAGGACATTAACTCTGGCCACTAAACTTTCACTGTATGCCTCATGATCCCAGATAGTGTCACATTCTGAAAGATCTTATTCTGTCGCATTGATTAGCTTGAAGCATTGGAGCATTGTAATATAGTGAGCATCAATATAGAAGACATAGAGTAAGGGGACTGAAAATGATCAATTAAAAACACAATTGTCTTCTCGATACTGGCGGCAGACTTTGTGTTGTGACCCGGGCCTTCCATGGGAACTAATCACATATTTAATACCACCTCGTCGCCGTCATGAAAACGACCGATACAAAAACTCAAGTGACAGCATGCAACTGTGTCATGTGCATTGTTTGGAGCAGCTCCCGATCAGTATTTGTCTAATAACATGACAAAAGCATAAATTATTTTTAGATGGATGACACTCACCACTGATGCCGATTACGAAACGTCTGCAGACATGTTTCTTCCAGACAAAGTTGGACGGAACAAGTTATACTCAGAACAACCAATCGGAGGACAGGAAAATGTTGATGTCATCGAGGGCGAGCTTGCCGGCCTTGGGAGGAAAAACGGTCCCATTTCTAATATAGTTTCAGTTTCATCAGCCAGCACGACTGATCCTGAGCAGATTAGATTGACATGGTAGCACATTGAGGCTGAAGTCGGATGTTCCAAAGATACAACATCCGCAAACACGTACCGGAAGCAGTGCAGCAAAGAGAAACCCTATGAGATGAAAGGACATTAGCGAATAGAATGCTGAGAATAAATGTAGAATTTTACGGAACCAATATTACAATTGAAATTATAAATCGTGGGCCTAACAGGCTAAATGCATTCCGTCATTTTTAACTTATTGTCACAATACCAATAAAAAATACAAATGTGTTTTCTGGTTTTTCTTGTCTATGTGAATTCTTAGTCATCCAGGTCATGATCATTTGCCAAAGTTAATTCGAAGCAGCTGGACTCTTTTTTTTTTTTTTTGAGGGGGGTCTTAAAATGTTTAAACAAGACTTTGGCGACTATGCTGTGAGGCTAACCAAATGTAGGTCCGTGCTACCGATAGTATTTCTGACAGCGAGAAGGCCTTGCTTTTCAAATCATGTTTAAATAATTAGAAAATCCACTAAAATGCATTTTCCGCATGTGATTCGCAAACTACGATAACACATGTTGCCACCCGCTTTATCACTGGTGCTGCCTTTCATACTCGCCACTGTGAACTGTACTCCCCTGTTCAATTGGCCCTCTCTTCACTCACATCCACAAATTCAGTGGTCCGTGTTGATCTAGAAAACACTCTTTGGCAAGTTCCCAGCCCTTCTTCGCTCTCTACTCACTATGCATACCACCACCCATGCTCGCCACTCCAGCAGTTCTTATATCATCTTAAAAAAGTTCCCTGAGGGATACTGTTCATGATGGCCACACCTGTTTTTAGAATGTTGTCTTTTATTCACCACGTGCTATGATGGAATGTGATGTATTTTGTAAACGTGTAAGTATATCACATTGTGTGATTATTATTATTTTTTGGATGTGTGTATGACACATAAATTGAAGTGAGTCACTTTGTAAGTACATCTTGAACACCTTCGTAGTCGCACATGGCAGCATGGCCTTCTGGCGAATGTATTTGTTTCAGTCGACCACGTGAGCCCTGGGAAAGTGTCAATTGTTATTAGCTGCTGTCATGATGAGTCTCCGGGTGCGGCAGCGGCACAGCTGTTCTTGGGAAGATAATATGACATCGAAAGGCTTATCATTTGCAATCCTGTCCACCGGGGTGTGGCTTTGACAACCATTGTCTGGCCGCATCAGACCTTCCTGTTTGAAAGATGGGGTTTGGGGGGGGGGCTCAGACTTGCCACAGAGACATGTGTGAGTTTACCGAATGGAATTTGGAGGCATTTAAATATTCTTGTTTATTTAGGGCAACTGTGCCTCCCGGCTACTGCTCAGCGGAGAAGCTTAAATACACCTCCGTTTTTGACTCTTTTTATTTGTCTGGCTTGCCACATGTCGTGAGGAAGGGCAAACTAGAAATACTTCAAGCTGCACATTTTGGTGCACTCACGCACAAGAATTCTCAATTTCCACTGTTGGACACACTGGTCAAAGCGCCGTGTTTCACATTGAGGAGATGAAGTGATTGTCAGTCCTCCCGACAGGCGGGTGGATATGTTGTGTGGCAACATAAATTGGCCAACTCTGCCATCTGAATTCATTTGCATGTTTTGCCCTGGTTACGTACCAGTTCTGCTGTTAACATTAATGGGGAGCATGCTCATGTACGGGAAATGTTTCAACAGCAGCCCACCTTTGCAGAAGAGTGGCGCTTATCGATTCCTCTGACTGTCACGGAGGTGTATGGGATGAAGAGGACAGCGGAGTGTTCACGCTGACTGCTGTGTTTATTTATTCATGAACAGGCGGATTGTTCTCTCTCTGAGGACTGTTTGCATCGGTTCGGTCTCAGGGTGGCGAAACGTATCCACCGCTTCTCCATCCAGACCGTGTGCAAGTGAGAGTGCGGGAATTCCGAAAGCTGCAGGAAGGGTGGAGTCGAGGTCTCCCCCAGAGAGGCGGGTTCCGTATCGATCGGTTTAGTAAGAGAATCTGCCGGCTTTTAGATGTGCTGCTTAATAAGAGTGGCTCGCTGAAAGTGGGATCACATCAACTAAAACCACCCCAGAGGCTGCCTTCGTCTTGAAGGACTTTTTCACAGCGTACCAAAACATCCGCTTGAAGACGGTTTATACCATTTCACATGAGGACTCTGCATCGCTGGTGTCGGCTTGGAATTTGCTCTGTCACAATGCTGTGTTTTTATTCACAAATCAGTGCGGTCAGTCCACATGTATGGGCGTCATTTTTACCAATTATTGACCAATTGTTGAAAATGGCTTGCTCTCTATGACAATGCAATATGAATGATGAATGAACAAATGTGGCGTTTTGCGGTCGGTCTCCTGAAAAGAGATCAACAAAGATTCCGGCCGATACCAGTGATGTGTTCCCTGCATGGTCTGGTTTGGTGTTCAGGCCAAGTCAAAATAACAGTTAAGGTTAAATGAGGTTATGGATGACGCACGATAGGCGTGTAATAGCAAGAATAAAGGTAAATCCTTTCACAAAGTGGACCTTGATGGTTTCCCTTGAAGAGATGAAGGCAGATGTTGCCATAGCAGCAGTTTTATCAGAACTGAATAACAGTTCCTTGTGAAAAGAAATGCACTGACTTGATCGATTTAATATGCCTGACATCAATATCCATCCATTTTCTCTCATGCCTGTCCTCATTAGTTTCGACTGAATGAGACATATACAAGACAAGTCAACAACCATTGACATTCCTTCACCCCCGTGGACAAATTAAGAGTCTTCAAATTGCTGGATTTTTTTCAAGTCGGTTTACTACACGTATTGTAGTAGTAGTATACGTAAGTGTAAATTTGTAAATTTCCCCAGTGTGGGACAAATAAAGGATATCTTATCTTATCTTATCTTATAAGTGTTGGATGTGTCCCTTTAAGAGGCGTGGCCTAGTGAGTGATGTTACAAGTTGGCCGGTTAGTCTGTTTGACAGTGTCTCGGTGTGAATTGTGGCCGACTCCAGCTCCGTATTTATTTCTTTTTTGAGGGTGAGGGTGTAACTGTTTGTCCTATTAAATCAACAGCTGAAAATGCATCGGCGACAGTGACTCTTTTTACCCACTTGAGATGGCATTACATCAATTGCTCCAATTTTTTGGTTTCACTTCAATTGAGCATCAGTGTATTTGAAGCGAGCTTGTTACTCAAAGTTTGGCTCGCAACACAAAACAAACCAACCAAAAAAATGAAACGGTTGGTTGGTACACTCCGAAGTCAAGGTACCGCCCTATAAGGGTTTCCCAAAAGTCACTACCGTATTTTCCGGATTATAAATCGCTACGGAGTATAAGTCTCACCAATCATAAAATGCATAATAAAGAAGAAAAACGCATATATAAATCGCACTGGAGTATAGGTCGCATTTTGGGGGGGGGGGGAAATTTATTTGATAAAATCCAACACCAAGAACATACATGCCATCTTGAAAGGCAATTTAAAATAAAAATACAATCGAAAACAACATGCTGAATAAGTGTACGATATGCTAACATTACATGACGCACAAACGACGAACTGAGAATGTGCCTGGTACTGTATGTTCAAGTAACATATTAAGAGTTATTCAGATAACTATAGCATAAAGAATATGCTAACAAGTCCACCAACCAATGTCACTCCAAATCACTAAAGCCAATGGAATCTTCATCCTCTGTGTCACTTTAAAGCAACTCCACCAACTCCACAGGTAGAAGATGCAGCACTTCCTCTTCTACGTCGCTTACGTCAGACTGTTTTATCAATACAGGTCTAGAGCGGCCTCTTGCGGTTTAATGTGAACATAACATGTGAAATGATATAATAATGTGTTAATAATTTCACCCATAAATCGCTGCAGAATGTAAGTCGCGTCCCCAGCCAAACTATGAAAAAAACTGCGACTTATAGTCCGGAAAATACGGTACATGTACCCATGGCCCACTGGCGGATATCGGAACACAATCGCAAAATTGCCTCCTGGTCAGAAATTGTTCTGTCCTCAACCACAGTTCAACACCAGTTTGAGAATCTTTATGGCCGTCACAATGCTCAACTGCGTAGTGCAATCCATGGCAAATTTCTCGAAACAGGATATGTTCTTGTCAAACCACGCGGTGGAATGATTTTCACTGGCAAGGGAGAATCTTTCTCTCTGAAAGTTCTCAACTCCTTTTTCAAGTCTGGATGCAGATCTGTGTCAACGTAACACCACTGCCCGTCAATGACATCATGTTGGCCTTCTTGAAAGTTGAAACCAAATCCACAGCGCCTCTGTTGAATGCAGCCCAGTACAGTGCTCAATTTTTCCCCAATTCTTTCAACGCATGATGAGTCATCCATAATTCTTGATCGATAGTGGCCCACATTCTTATCCAGACTGACTCCAGTTGCACAGTTGACACAGTTGCTTATCAAGTCATCACTCAATATTTTACCCGATGAACTATGACTGGGGCCCCAAGGATTTTGAGTAAATTGAATAATACGATTCCAAAGAAAATCTCTGTCCCGGAGGTTTGTAGTTAGCTTTTTTTTTTCCACATGGACAGATGTTACTGAACTCACACATACCTCTCAGTATAGAAATAAGTTGCGGTGCAATGGCAGAAATGCAGGAGGAAAGAGTCCGCAAAAGACAGAGAATGTCCAAAAATCATTTGACAGTGAAAAAAATGTGTTCCGTAACAGCACATCGACAATCGCGAACTCAGCAAGGCAACGATGTCAGCCATTTTAATCTCGCCACCATCGCCCGTTAGAGTGTACAGTATTGTAATGCCCCCACAACTCACGCAAATAACTCGACAAGCAGACTACAAGCCGGCTAACTTTACATTTTCATTCAATGACGTGTGTCACCCAGCAAGCTATGCCCGCCTTTTAAAGCTATCCACACTCAAAGTCACAGACACTGCAGCAGGACGTGAGGATGGTGACCGATAGCGGACACGAAAAATACCCATGGCTCACATTTCCACTGTGTTGCATTTGAGAAAGAAAAATCTGTTTTTAGCCGAAAATTTGAACAATCCATGAGGCATTTTTGATTCTAAAACTATTTAAAAGCTTCATCCCGAGCTGTTATCCATTCATCCAAGTTTTATGTTCCTCTTCTTGACCCCATTTAAACAATTTTGAGTAGCTCTTCCTATTATGGATTTGTGAAACAAGCATCTGGCGTGTCAGGTTAGGTGTCATATGTGTCTTCCCGCAACAGCAGTCTCGTCTATTTGTTCGCCTCTCTTTCAGCATGCAGCACAGCAGCAACATCACACAAACTGCATCTCCAGATCCTGTAGTGAGTTGGTAGTCTTGTCACAATGTAGATACTGTATTGTGGTCGCTTTTTTTTTTTTTCTGCACGCTACCATAACTGTCAGTCACAGTGGTGAGCCAAAAGCCTGCTTCAGAGGAGCGCTGAGCTATTTTTGGAAGAAGCAGATTGTGTTAAGTCGGAAAGCAAAGTGACACAACTGGGGTGGAGGTTTCTTGGAGCCTCAAAACTTTGAAAAATATCTTTATTTAGTACTTCACTCCCATGGCACCTTGCAGATTTGCACCTCACACCTATCAGATAATGGTACTCTGGAAAGCAAACGCAACAAAATACCATTGAGCCTGTTAAAATCCATGCGTAGATCACCCTCCTTTTTGTGTGGCACATACAGTCCATGATGACAAATGAGAGTAGAATTTGAAGTACCACAAAATTCCAAAAGTGCGAAATATAACACACGCAAGGAAAGCGTGTCATATCTCAGACTATTTTTTTTTTCAAATCTGTTTTTGATTTTGTTTCTAAATGTATGCATCACACAGAAGAGCTGAGATCCCAAGTGGATTGGCTGCGTTGTGCTGTGCTCGCACTCGCGCAACAAAAGCACCTGCTGTGTTTGTCGCTGCATTAAGTCATTTGATCAATAACAAGATTAGCTCTGTCGACACGGTTGCTGTCACTGAATCTCTGCTAACCCAATTACGGGACCCTGCGATAAGCTAATTAGTAGCGTCCTGCACTGTCGTATCAGCACGTTTAGACCAGACGCTCCCCCAGCCCCAAAACACACACACACACACACACACACACACACACACACACACACACACACACACACACACACACACACACACACACACACACACACACACACACACACACACACACACACACGCAAGTGTGCTGCACTGGCAAAATATTGTTCTT
>CAAKHF010027095.1:0-10681 GCA_901007745.1 Hippocampus kuda | reverse complement strand
ATTCAAGATCCCTACCTAACTGAAAACCACTCGCTCTCCCATCCACTCTGGAATCCATCAACCACACATCTATTTCAGTGGCAAAGAGTCTCAGATTCGGGTGCACTGAGTTGTCCATGCTCACCCAAGCACCGGTGGACATCCAATGGGGAAATGCTTGGCTGCAGAGATACCTGTAAGAAATTAAATTCTCCACTTGGCTGGCGAGGGTGACTGGCCTTGGTCTGTTGGCCTCTTCCTTCATTATTCCTGGGCTGATAACTGACTGAACTGGATGTCTTGTCTGTTTAATGCCAGCTCAGCTGCTTCATGGGAGGAACGGGCTTGTCACTCTTTGCTGGAACACACTGTATTACCATCTCCACTTCATTTATTTGACTTGGATTCCATACACCCATCACGCTCCACCTGTCCCCAAAAGACACTTGCAATTCACCACAGCTCAACCTCCTGCATCTTTTACGAAACTATTCAAAATAACCTGTCAAGAATTTTCATTAAAATGTCACTTATATGTCACTCAACTGATTTAGATTGGAAACAATAAAGGTGACCTTAATTGTAGTTTTTCGTGAGACATCCTCTGCAGAAAGCAGCAGCTGGTTAAATTCTCAATAAATGTACAGGTTTACCAGTTTTTCTTACCTAAGGGCAAAAAAAAAAAAAAACCTGAAGAAAATAGTTGTGCCTGATGAAAGGTAATAAGGAACAAATCATGGGTTTGTAGTGCCCCACGACAATGTTGATGATGACTTTTCAAACTCTGAGGTATTGTGTAAAATTTAAGGCATGGGTTTTTTTCTGAAAATTAAACCACTTCTGCAGTGCTTAACTGTTCTTCTCTTTTTTTTGACTGTATTACAGAGTAGTGAAAAAAATGCTGTGTTGAATTTACTCAATTTTATTTCGCCAAGTGTTTGCATGATGTAAAATCATCTGGTTCCAGATACATTTTTAAAAAACGTAGTTTCTACTCAAAAAATGTAACTGGCAAATACAGCGGTCAGCTGCTGAAGCTAAAACGGGAACTGAAACAGGCTTCGACCTCTGCTCGCTTCCAAACGTATGGATTTACTCCGTCATGGGGCGTCCTGGACCGTGTCGACCCCTGCCTGGTACCAGTTGTCAGCTCTCCCGGGCCGCCACGGCATTATTGACCTGTGTGCTTCCTTCAACAAGAGGTCCATCTCCAGCTTTTGAGGGAATTTCCCTGAATTTGCCGATTGGAAGACACATGTACTCCTGTTGTTGATGAAGAAGACTAGTGAGCTACTTTTTTCTTTGATATGACCTGGATTGCCTCTGTCTGAGTGAGACTTAGACAGGTACGGTTGACCTTGAAACACAGAGGGACTCACCTCTTGGTCCCACTCATCCTGCTGCGCTACATTGGATTCAGTGGCTAGATTAAAAACTGTGTAGTTCAAATCTAGATCCAAGCTTTGGTCTAATGAAAGATCTCACACTAAACAGAAGTGCCGCAATGATAAAAGTTAAAAAAAAAAAAAAAGACAAGCTGCAGGTGTTTTATCAAATCTGGAAGGACTGCTGGCATAACTACCACAAACAGGACAAAATAGAGCATTTATCAAACCTTATTGAGGCTGACCATCACAACCCACATATAATATTTAAAATTATTGATTCTGTCTTTAAACCCCCTCGGCCTATCTGCTCAGACTCTTCCGCTGAATTGTGCAATAGATTCCTGCAGTTTTTCATTGATAAGGTTTCGACAGCTTCGACTCTTGCTTCAAGCACCAAAATTCAGCCCTCTGCCCATGTCCCGTGTTGAGTGGTGTTAAAATTGTTTTGAAGCTGTTTCTTTGACGTTTTTAGAGGATGTGGTTTGCTAGACTAAGCTATCTGGCTTCCCTTATGTCTCTGTTCCTCTGCATTTTTTCAAGGAGGTTCTACCAAGTATAGATAGATCGGTCTTGGCCATTATCCACAGCAGTCAGTCTTTTGTTGTATTTCCCCAAAAATGTAAATAAACATGCTGTGGTGCAACCCTTCCTCAATTTTTTTTGTCAATGGCAGAGTATGTGCTGTGACTACATACCATTTTCAAAACAGCCCCAAAAAAATGTTATTACTACCTGTGAAAGGTTACTCCCAGTTCCATTGTCGCAGTGGTATGTAATCGACCTATTCATGTCTGTGAACAGTGCCACATAGCCATTTTGTAGCGCTTTCTTCTCAGACGCACTCGGTAAACATGACCGCAATTCCGCGACTGTTATATTTTTCTCATATTTGGTTTGATGAGATCCCATGACACATAGAGGACTCGCAACAAAAAGCGGTTACTGCTCCAAAACTGTGATTAAGGTAAGAGAACTTCTCTTTTCACAGAAAATGAATGAGGGGACAGTGGTTAAAGTGATTTGACTAACTTAAAGATTGAAAAGCGCGATACAAAAGCCCGATTGTGCTACATTTTTGTATGCAGATATTGAGAGTACTGACCTATTGGGAGTTCATGATTGTCTCAATTGCGATTGCATAAACAAGTTGCCACGTAGCTGTGGATGAGTGTAATTGTAATCATAACTTCTTACGACAGTCTTAATACAGCTAATCAGTAGAATTTTGCTTACATGGAGCGTAAACTGTGGGGAGTGGGGGACTGGAAGTGCTAGAAAAACACTGACTGCAATTTTGGAACTAGCATGCCAGTTTTAGTTTTAATCCAGTTTTATTTTTGATCAGCATAAAAATCTAACATAACAGAATTGTTTTTACAAATAGTTCCCCACTATATTCATTTGCCATTGAATCATAATATCCATTGAAGGTTGACTTTCATTCAAAGCCATCTCTGCAGAAATGGTAACAAGGAACTTGGTGGTAGTGGTGGTGGTGGGGTGTGTGTGTGTGTGTGTGTGTGTGTGTGTGTGTGTGTGTGTTGGGTGGGGGGGGGTGGCTGATAGAAATCGGCCTTTGCAGGTTATTTAACACCCACCACCCACGCCTTTGGTGTAACCACAAAAGCAATAGTATTGCGCGACAAAATGCTTTCCAATGTTACAATTGATTGCTTTTTGAGGTTACTGTTGGTTAACTTCATAATTGGTCTAATTTGTCACATGTACATAAGTGTCATACAGTGATGGGCTTTAGCATTCTTGTAATGCAGTGGCCTGTAGTTCAACCTTGAGATCAATAATGTATTAAACTCAAGAGCTTATTGAAATCATAGAAGGCCTTGCATGGTGGAAGAGAGTCAAAGAAAGAAAAAATGTACAGACAAAAGTGTGAGAGTCTGTGCCAGACATCTAGTGAGAAATGCATTGTTTTCATGCCAGGCGCTCCCAAAAAGGGACAATGAACATCTGAGTGATGTGAAAACGCCGGTACATTGAGAGCAACAAAAAGCAGCACCTGAGTCCAAATGAACTGCAAAACCAAAATCTGTGAACACAAACTGTTCATTTTCTCTCATTTGGATAGCAGTCAGCATGGGGATGAAAGTAGCCAACAATCTGAGACCTGCTTTGTCTGCACTGGTCGTGAATATAACATGTGGCAATCTGTGGTTCCCTGCTGCTATCTTTTACTCTCGGATCTTCATGTTTTGACAGTGTTTGAGAGAAGAACAGTCTGTGAGGTGTCAGGTGAAGGCTATATGTGACAGTTTTGGAGGGGAAATCAAGAGAAGACAAACAAGCAGCTAAATGCTGGGGAAATGCCTCAGCTCTCAGACAGAAGGCGATAAGTGCTCTTGACGTGGACATGACAAGCTAGCAACAGTAAACCTCAGGACATGCAGTCCCACCGGAGGCACGGGAGTGGACACAATTATTAATGACTAAAGAATGCCCTAACAGCTATTATGAACGGAATTAAAAAGACGTAAAAAGTCTTGCAAGCTGCAGCAAGCTCCACGTAGCATCAAGCTTCTGTCTATCTACAACTGTTTTCTCTTGATATTTTGACAACCGAGCAATAGATACCCTATTCAACTTGCAGGTTGGCTGAGCTTTACCTATTGTGCTAATAAACAAACAAACAAAGGCGTATTAAGTTGAATATTTTGTGTCTTGATGTTTTCCCACCGGCATTTGTATTATGAATGTATATGATTATACTTTAATTATTATTCATTTGAAATGTGCAGGTATACCTAATGAAGCATCTCGTGAGTGTATATTATGATTACCGTATTTTTCGGATTATATATCACTCCTGATTATAAATCGCACCAGCCAAAAAATGCATAATTAAGAAGGAAAAACATATATAAGTCGCACTGGAGTATAAGTCACATTTTTGGGGGAAATTTATTTGATAAAATCCAACACCAAAAACATACATGTCATCTTAAAAGGCAATTTAAAATAAAAATAAAATAGAGGACAACAGGCTGAATAAGTGTACGGTATACTAACGTTACATGACTGACATGCCTGGAAATGTCAATAATGACGTAACATATTAAGAGTTATTCAGGTAACTCTAGCATAAGAACATGCTCACAAGTTTACCAAACTATCAGTTTCAGTCCAAATCACTAAATCCAATGAATCTTCATCCTCTGTGTCACTTTTAAACAACTCCCCCAGTTCGAGAGGTAGACGATGTGCGGCTTCCACTTCTACGTCGCTTATGTCAGACTCATCGTCGATTTATCAACACAGGCCGAGAGCGCCCTCTTGTGGTTTAATGTGAAAATAACATGAAATGACATAATCATGTGTTAACAATTTCACACCTAAGTCGCTCCAGAGTATAAGTCACACCCCCGGCCAAACTATGAAAACAAACTGCGACTTATAGTCCGGAAAATACGGTATTTTAAATTTTCTGTAGTTTCTGACTTCATGGAGAGCAAATTTTTCTGATTGCAGATTCCTTGGCCTGTAATGTCTAGAAAGGCATAACTCAAACATTCGGAAATGTTGATTCAAAACTGCATGTGAAATCAAGATAGGGATAAAACATTTGAATTACAGACCACAACTGTGGTGTCTGCCCTCCTGGACTGCTACATCATGAATATATATTGCATTATGAAGATGTGATGACATTTAGAGCAATCACATTTAGCCCTCCTTTTTGTGCCCGTTGTTTCTGCTCTTTCCACTAATGCATTTTGCAGCGAGGAATGCATCTTAAAAGATTCCGTGCGAAATGTCATCCTCGGCGGACATTACTTTGCGAGCTGCAATCCTTTCAGCCTGCTTTTGTGTATTCTCCACTCCTAACATCTTCTGTAGGCTACGTACTTGCCGACTTCATCCTAATTACTGCTTAGAAGGCAAGTCACCCCAGGTAGAATTGAAGCTGCCTCCCCGCTCCCGCCGGCGTTTACTTCGGTTTTTGTCTATGAGCACACTTCCCCGCAGACTTATGTGGCTGTTTAGACTCATCTCTGGGACTGTGTTGGGGCCAGAAAAAAAAAAAAAAAAAAGCATCGGCATGGGAGAGTGAGAGATGGAGGCAGCGGCTTGACCAGTTGGGCGCTGTCTCCCACCTCATTACCAGATGCAAATGAAACGGGTACACATGTTTAATATTTAGTGGCAGCAGAAATGTCAGGCTGGCACAAGATGGAATTAAACAGCACTGTCAGCGCAAGTGAACTCGAGGCTTTCTCAGCTATTTCACTTCATATTGAGTTACTGTCACAATTTATTTTACAGCGGTGGGACGACTAGTGTGAAAATGTTCTGTGATGCCGTTCAGAAAGGAGAGCGAATCAAGGAAGATGTGTAAACGGTATTGCTCTGCTGGGGCTTTTTTTTTTTTATTTGTTTCTCAGCTTTGTGACAAAGCTTGATTGTTTTATCACAAAGCCGCACAATTAATCACAGTTTCTTCCCTAACACTTGTGCCGGCATTTCGGTCTGATTGGTTTGTCCAAAGTAGACTGATTAAATAGAAAAGAGGGAACTAACAAGATATGAAAGAGCGAGACGTAAACTCCAACATACAGTAGATATATTATGCACAGTGGATGCTGAGCTTTCCAGACCTCCCATGAGAAGGGTTTGGTTTAACTAATCCTGATGATCCAAACTCATATCAAATGTGTCAGACAGACCACACCATGGGCACAAAGGATTTAAACCAATATGGATTTGCTTTCTGCTTTGAAAATAGTTTTTCTGATAACTGAAAATCCCCCCCTTTTTTTTTTTTAAAGTGGAAAACCATATGTTGTCTTTTACCACACACACACCAATGAATATTATCACAGTCAGGACTCAGGCAAGTTAATGTTTATTTTAATCAGCATGGCAGATAACACTGGGACCCACAGGGACCTAATTAAAGATACAGTACAGTACATAGGAGGTTTATCTCCACAGCAATGGCAAATGTCTGCTCAATGGTTTGTCCTGGAAAAAGAGACTGGAAGAGTTTTCAGTGCAGATTTATTTCCTGTACGAGTGTACCATTCATGGTGTTGTGTGACCAATGTCTAGTATGTACTCTGGATTCATACAACGAGGTTAAAAGATGCAAAAAAGTCATTTTTAATTTATTCGATGCAATTTAGCTCCACAGTTTCCTTGACAGAACGAGACGAAAAAGAAACTTTTGCTGTGGGCAGGCAGTCAATAAGCTCCCACTGACTTCTGAAAAAATAAAAATGGGTCATTATTCCAAGGTGGGGGCTTTAAAACAGCATTTTAAATGTTACCCCACTGTTCAAGATCATGAAAACCTTTAATTTCATGCAAATGAACAGCTAGGAGCGTGAAGCTTAATGTAAACGAATGCTTCTTTTGTTGAAGGGAGCCACAGAGAGGAAGAGAGAAAGAGAGAGCGAGAGAGAGTGAGAGAGAGAGAGAGATAGACAGAGAGAGAGAGAGAGAGGTTGGGAAGAAAATTCCCAAGGATTCTTTAATTGCTATCTGAAATTATGTAAATCCCTCTGCTAGGCTGAGTGCAATTATCCTGTGACTCCGGCTGCCAGCTTTACTAATGTCTAACAAAATATCGGTGGCTGACATTTAGACGTGGTAATGCAAATGAGAATGAATTTTTCTTCCTAGACAAAGGGCAGTTGAAAGATCACACCATTTTATACAATAAAGGCTGAAAAATTAAGGTTTGCAAAATGACAAAAAAAAGATGTTGATTTGGAAATGAGCCCACACTGAAGTCCATTTTATCAGCCGCGTGGAGTGAATTCCATTATTTTCTCGATTCTGCACTATTAATGTATTCCTGTGGCCGCAGAGAGCTACTCTGCATGCAGAAGACATTAATTTAGAGTTGGAATTAATTGCAGTGGGCCTCGTTTTTAGTAATGATATGGGGAGCCCTCCTCACCCCACCGTTGTTGGAACACATTCCTGCCCTAGTCAGGATGTTAGACCGTTTGGGTCACATTTTTCTATTTATCTCCCCCTGGTACGGAGATGGATGTAGGGCATCCACTGCAGCCCGGTGAGACTCCCCTGTGTTCAGCTCACAACACCTGTCCCACCGTGCGACACCCCCAGCCCCACCCCGCCCAATCTTTACCATGCCAAGGAGGAGCACCATCTCTCTCCATAACACCATTCCCCCCCCCACCCGACTGATTGTCTCCTGGGACTAAGGAGCAAGATGACGAGCAATGTTCAGGGTAGTGTTCACAGGGAATTCTGCCATCTAAAGCTGCATTTCTTCACTGGAAACCAAATTACAATCTGCTGACATGGAGAAAATACCGGCTATTAATATTTTAGTATGGGGAGTCTATGTAAGATCTCTCAGCGATGTCAATTCTCTGGTGGGGATGAGACTCACGGCACACCAACAAGTGCCTGTGCGTGTTGTTGTTTTGTCCTTTTCATTGAATTTCATTTTTAGTGTTTTTAATAAAGAATCTGAAATGTTATTGATAAAATCTGATCTGCACTATCTTATATGTAAAAAAAAAATATCATAATAATAAAATAAATCCATATATATTTGTCCAAATGTGATTTTCAGAATAGGGAATGTGAATGCTTTTGTTTAACATTCACCAATAAAAGCACAGACTCTAAAAATAAATACATTCTTGCATTTTGAGCCAAGTTGAGCATGTGTACGTATTTACTACTGCATTTAACACCCACTGCACCCCATATCATCTTCCTCCTCCTCCTCATCTCCAGTCTTCCAACCTCCATCCGCCACCCATACATCCATCAGAGTTCTGTCATGGTGGAAGGGCTGCGATGCTGCTTCGTGATGCGGCCATCAAGGCCCTCTATCTAACGCAAGCCGACACATCATAATAACAGTAAGAGGCCTTTCCTGTCCACTGTCATGCTTGGAGAGATTAGTTCCCCTCCACAAAACCCAGGTAATTTGCTTTTGCTGAAGCACATTTGTCGGCGCTATTCTTTCAGGTTAACTAGTTCACAAGAGGAGATGAGACACTTGCTGCGGTGTTTGCACCTTTTATGGTGTTATTCCTCTCAGCTACTTGAAATACGCAACAAAAAGCCATTGTCGGGCAAGCATAGATGCTGCAGGAGCCATTTAATGTTGTTGTCGCACATGCATACATTTACTGCCTGAATGTAAAACAAAAAGAAGCATAATGTGAATTGTTTTTTGTTTTTGTTTTTTTGATGTGGTCATACTCGATCACTCAAACAATGACTGACTGCTCGCGGACTAGAAGTGATATCAACTCAAATGTCATCATTGGAAAATATTTTTCACAGGAAAAACAAATGTTGCCATCAATTTCTGAGAGCTGACAGGAACACAAAAAACCGTCTTCAAATAAGAGTTACTCCCTGTCGGTCTGATATTCATTTATTTTATTTTTTACTTTTTTTTTATTAATTATTAATCGCCCAGGGTGGCTCTAAATCCGCCTGTGCATGAATGGGTTGTGCTCTATGTCTTCTCACATTTGCAGCATGATCATATTTCATAAATGCTGCATTTGAATTTTTATGTACAGAGTATGCAATATTCATGATAAACTGAATATGTAAATAGGTAACCTTTATTTATGGGTCCCTGCCAGAGCCGTACCCTTAAGTATTTCTTACGATGATAAGATAGATGGATTGACAAAAAACTTTAGTTAGGGAATACTTGGGTGGCGCTGGAATGATTGATAATTAACAGCTCAATAAATGCTAGCTGAAGGTCATAATTATCTTTTTTTTTTTCTTTCCTGACAGCTATTTTTCAGGTACATACCTCATGTAAATTCTATTTGTAAATCTAAATGATGATACAAAAAATGTTCACAATGATGTGCTTTTATGGCTTGCTTGACTTGCATGAAGATGTGTGTTGCATTCCCGCACGAAGCTGGAAATGGCTAAAACTGCACTGACATAAACTAGTCAAGTTTGAATGTTATAGTCACACATTTAATCCTCCCGCTGCATTCCATTATTTCAAGCCAAGTGTCTCAAATTACCTGTCCCATCTTGAAAAAGCTCTTTCCCTTGATGTTTAGAGAGCGGTTAACATGCCAGGGATGCTCCAAATACGATTTTACATCCACTTATGGAAATCCATTGTTTCTTGAGCATTTCCACACACAAACCAATATTGTGCTATTTCTAAGAGGTCCAGGACCTCAATTACATCAACGGCAGTTTGTCCTGCTGCTGAGCTGCCAGCAAAAGGCCTCCTACAACTGTGTCAATGCTACCCCCTTGTGACCGCAGTGCAGCAGAAGATTTTCAATCCAAAAAGGCTTTCAACTGTGTACTATGAACATCACGGATGAGGCCGGAATCATCCATCAAATGCCCCCAAAAATATACAAATCACAATTTGGCTTGCATTTAATTAATAAAATGACATAAATAAATAATTGACCATTCATACCGGTACGTCTGCGTCGTTCCATCTATTTGGTATTAAAGGGCACATCAACTCATGTTGTCACCACAATTTTAATTGATCGGAAGAGAATAATTAAAATACATGTTTTAATTGAAAATAAAAGCTGGCGAGAGATGATTTGTGCAGTGTGGAATTGAAATGTGTCATCACAATAATGATTGCTTGTGTCGTTCCCGGATAGCTTTCATTAAAACAAAATGTGTCTATGAAGTTGCAGTGTTGACATGCAGACGGAGATGCATGTCACAGGCTTGAGAGGGAATATTTTGGAGGGCACTCCTCTTGCTGTACCCGCTCTGGCAAGAGGAACGCATGACGTCTTTTCCATTGTATGGACTTGAAAAGAAATAATTAGATACACAGATGTATTATTCCGCAGAGATGCTTGGCTCACTTGTCACATGTGGCAAAAGGGGGGGGGGGGGGAAAGGGCTATGATTCTTTGAAGTGCAGTTTGCCAGGAGCTGTCACTTTTTATTTCCCAAGTTTGTTCTGCCTCCAAAGGCACAGTGCACCGTTGGCAAGTTCGAGAAAAAGGTGTTTTTATTTTTATTTATTCATTTTTGTTTCCACAACTAGTTATGGTTTGTTTGAAATTAGTATTTAATTTGGCGGCTTGGTCATTTTAGAGTTCAAAATGGGAACCCAGACAATAGAGCAAACAATTATCCAAACATATTCATTCATTCATTCATTCATTCATTCATTCATCTTCCGAACCGCTTTATCCTCACTTGGGTCGCGGGGGGTGCTGGAGCCTATCCCAGCTGTCATCGGGCAGTAGGCGGGGGACACCCTGAATTGGTTGCCAGCCAATCGCAGGGCACACAGAGACAAACAACCATGCACGCTCACACTCACACCTAGGGACAAT
>CAAKHF010027073.1:0-29682 GCA_901007745.1 Hippocampus kuda | reverse complement strand
GTCAAGAATAACGGTTTATTCAACTATTGTTTAAGTTACTGTAATGAGGTGTTTGGCAGCAAGAAAATGCTGACAACATCTCTTATTTATTGCATATGAGAATTAAAAAAAAAATTATACATATTTTAGCCATGTTTGATTTGTTTTCGCGGGCCACATAAAATAATGTGGTGGGCCAGGATCTGGCCCCCGGGTCTTGACTTTGATACCTGTGCTCTAAATTGTCCCTCAGTGTGAATGTGAGCACATATGGTTGTTTGTCTATGTGTGCCCTGTGATTGGCTGGTAACCAGTTCACGGTCTACCCAGCGTATTGCCCTAAGGCAGCTGAGATAGGTCCAGCATGCCCACAACCCTCGTGAGGATACATTAAATATCTTGTTTTTGATGTGCATTTGATAAAATATAAATTGAACATGATTTGGAAATCATTGTGTTCTGTTTTTATTTATATTTCACACAATACTCCAACTTCATTGGAATTGTGTTTTTAAGTTTTCAAGTCATTATAAATATCCGGTAACACCCATGTTCTAGCTGCATGAGGTCACGTTCGGAGATTTCCGGAACGAAATATGGACAGCATTTGGCTGCTCTGTATGTGCTTGTCAAGCACACTTACAAATACATAATTTGAATGTGATGTACTTGTGATTGAGCACATCCTCTGTTCATCCAGACAAGGTTTTTCAGTTATTAATAAAATGCTATTGTTTTTACTATTAAAAATGCAGTTGTCTTATATACAACCATAACAACACATTTAAATTAGAAACGGTCCCGCGTATAATAAATGGCAATCCTGGCAGTCTCAATTCGGTTACGGGTTTATTGCTAGATAGTCTCCGACTGGTTGGCCACCCCTAAGAGGTAATCTTTTGACTGTACGACTGCAAAGAGCCACATCATGCACATGGGCACACATAAACATCACCACATCTCTTCCACACACACACACACGCACACGCACGAAGGAAGGGGGTGCCCTTTCCTCCTCCCAACCCTTGCAGTCGACTTGGGACCAGTCCGCTGGCTCCCAGTCGATCACGATTGATGTATTGGGCACCCCTGCCTTAAAATCAGAGGTAATTTGCTGACTAGCTTAGCGTTTAGGGCCGTGGTTTGCGCATGAGCCGTGATTCAGTTGTCATCTGACTGGTTGCCCTATATGTCAATCAAGTAACGGGATTGCTGATAGGCTGACATTGTAAGTTCTGCTGTACATAGCCGTTGTTTGAATGTCAGCGCCACCACGGAGGCGTTTTCGACGCTTGTCATGTGAAAGCCCGGGAGCCGCATTAAACATGCCAAAGAGCCACGGGTTGGCCACCACTGTGCTAGATGATAGACTCATAAGCACCAAAATACAATCTGCATAATATGTTGGGACAGGCTCGCAAATGGGGCAAAGAAACCACCGAACTGCTTTGACATGTGTAACTCAAGCAAGAATGGCAAACCTTTGATTTTTTTGAACAAATAAAAAGATTCTCCAACCCAAGTGGTTTTATGGTACACCCGGAAGTCTATCAGACGATTGTTTGCTGTAAGGCAGCAAGTTGTGGATCATATCTGTAGAATATATCATGGTATTGAAACAAATAAAATGGCAGCAGCTGGCTTGAAGGTTGGCAAGCGACTTTTTTTTAAATGCACTGTGTAATTTCCCCCATTTTTAGTATATCACATGCGATTGTGTCCTGTTTCTAAAAAAGTGACACATTCTGTCTTTTATAATACGGTTTAGTCTTGGGGAACATTTACTGACATGCCTCCTGTAAACACGACTGGTATTAAAGTGCCATTGTCATCTCAAGTCAAGCTTGAATACTTTCATTCTCTAAAAGTAAAAAAAATCATTCCTTCCCTTGGGTCTTGTTTTCAGCTTGCCTCCCTAAAACCCCTCCCTATCAATCCCCCTGTCATTCTATTATTTTGCCAGCCACAGATAAGACCCATCCATGTTTTGTGTCAGACTCTGATAGCATGCCACTCTATTTGATTTATCATGCACACAGGGCGGCTGATTTAGTGTTTCCTCTTTATCAAACTCCTATTTCTTCAGGAAAGGTCTTAAACACAGGGAATCTCCTTTTTTGTACAGCTTACGTATCTGCTCCTCTTCAATCAATGTGCCAAAAGGCTGCGCTGTCTGTTTGAGTGCACTTTTGTCATGTAACCTCCAGGTTTGACTCCAACTTGGCCATCAACTTCAGTCGCCAACTCTCCACGGTGGAGTGGTTTGTGTGCCACAATGATCCTTGGAGCTAAGCAGTCAGGGGGCTTTATGCCCCTGGTAGGGTCACCCAGGCCAAACAGGTCTTATTTGAGGGAGCAGCCAAAGCACATCTCAGAACCTGTTATGAAGAATAACACAATTGAAAGATGTTTTTGAGGGTCGCCGGGGTCTCCCTCCGTAGCCAGGTCTCGAGGTGGGTGGAGCTTGATGGTGAGTGCCTGGTGACTGGGCCCGCACCCATGTGGCAAAGAGGACAATGTGGGTCGCCCTTGCCTTGGGCTGACTATATGGGATTTGAATAAAAGGGTTTGGTCCAGTGCGAGCTGTGTAGACGCTGAAGGCAGGGACCTTGGCGGTCCGATCTCCACCTACAAAGGCTAACTCTTGGGACATGGACTAGCACCTCGCTAACAGGGCGAGAGTCTGAGCTGTTGTGCAAGATCGAGAAGTTCAGACGAGACAGTCTGGTTTGAGTTTCTAAATGAGCAGGAGGTTGCTCTCTGGGCCTTTATTGGACATTTCAGTTTGGTTGGTGGAGTTTTCAAGATTTTGTCTTGTATTTATTTTAAATTCACTTTATTTACAGCTCAGAACACAGGGCTACAAATTCATTTGACACAATGACAGATTTCTTCTTTGTGCCTTCTTTCTTCTTCTGTCAAAGTCAGTGCATCACGTGTTACCCACCAGACTATGACACTACAGTATGTGAAAATCTCACATTCATTGGTGTAAATTCCTCCGAAGAAAGCCATGCTTTACTGTGAATTCAGACAATGCATTGTTTCAGTCAAGTACTCTGACAAGCAAAAAGCTTTGAAAAATATCGAAGTGTGAACACATTTAGATGCATTTATATAAACGCTCCTAGCATGATGCAACGTGACCTTTTTCTATAATTGGATTTATTTGCGCTTTTCCCTTCTTTTATATTCCTTTCCTCCATATTCATCTTTATCTTGAATGACTGTTCTATTTTTATATTTGACCTTTACATTTGATAAATGTTTAAATATGTAAAAAAAGACACCACAGTTGAATAAAACACACACTTGTATTGCCAGAACACAGATTAAATGGTATATCTTACCAAATGTTACTTGAAGTACTGTTAGATATAATTTAATTTCCACTTAAATGTATTCCTTAAGATGTTCGACAATGAGCCACATATGTTGATTGGGATTTTTTTCTGACCATGGCATATTTGCGTTTCATTCTTTTTTTTTCCATTTTATTTTATTTTTCCAACTATGGTCACAACTTTGGGTTGTGACTGAAAGAACAAGATAACGGCTAACAGTGACAGAAATAAATTTTCTCCGCAGGCTGTCCGGCCTTTCCCCTTAGAGATACAGTGCTGTGAGCAGCTCCGTTATCTGGGAGTGGGGAAAAGTTGTGTGGAAACCCTTCACCTGGTCCTTTTATCTTTAATGCTCGCTGTATTATAATGAGAGGAAGTACCAGACGACATCATATTTTTTGTTAAACTATTTAATGAATTTCAGAAAGATCAAGACACGGCCGTGGAACCTTTTCAACAAGATGTGCAAGAATAGGGGTGTTCACACGGCAACATTTGGTCCGACGCTGCACCGGCACTGCGCCAGTAGAGCGTTCACACGTGCAAATTTGCTCCGGCGTAGCGCCGCTAAACAGCTTACACCGGACCAAATTTGATCCACCTCAGGGAGGTGGTTTAAAAATTTGCTCCAGAGGAAATGCTTGTTTGTGGCGCAGCACCGATGTAACTTTGCACGTGTGAACACTACAATTTGCTCCGGAGCAAATGCGCGTTTGCGAGGGGGGAGTAGCCTCGCTACGCATGAGAAGAGTTGATTACGTACGGCGAGAATGCGTTGCTTTCGTGCTCTGTCGGACTTCCGTCATGTGTTTGTTTAATAACGACACAAGACAAGTCTGGTAACAGTAGCAAAGCACCTCTTGGGTTATACCATCTCAACTAGAACGTGTGTGTGTGGGGGGGGGGATCGTCCCCAAACGTCATCTTTCCTTCTGTAGGAGACGGGACTGTCTCGGAGTTGTTTGTGTAGTTTGTTCCTTTGTTGTGTGTTGACAACCCCCCGTGCCCCATAGAATTTATTTCGTGATTTCCTCTCTTGATTTTTCTGTTTGGCGCATTACATTTTTGCTTTTCTGAGTGTCATTGAAGTCATCGCTGATTTACGTTATCGGGGGGCGGTCACTCTCGAGCAGAAGGCACGGAGACTGAGAAGGAGAAGAACGTGCCTGTACCACATTTGCTTGAGTTGTGTAGATGTTTAAAAAAGAACCAACATGACAGCTCATTTGTTTTCTGTCGTTTTGCTCCGCTGCAGAAACTGCCGTGTGAACGCAAGTGGAGCTGCACCGACGCTGTGCCGGTGCTGCCACGCTCAGCGGCTTTGTACGTGTGAACGCTCCACAAAATTTGCTCCAGTGTAAACTATATCGCAACAAAATACATCGGTGCAGCGCCGGATCAAATGTGTGCCGTGTGAACACCCCTCTTGTCTAATCTGTCCAAAATGGTTCCTATTCTTTATACTCCTTTGGTTGCCCAGCCACAAAGGGGCACATTTGCCTAGCCCGGGGGTCGGCAACACGCGGCTCCAGAGCCGCATGCGGCTCTTTAGAGACATCTAGTGGTTCCCTGGAGCTTTATAAAAAATGTTTGAAATGGAAAAAGATTTTGATAGTAGGCTAATATAGCTCAAATAGATATAGATACATGTTGCAGCTCCGAAAAAGGAGAGCTGTGGTGTTGGTTTTTTAAAACGTACACTTTATTTATGCTTTTAACAGTCTCGACAAACACAGACACATCTGCGTCCGACTCCGTGCCTTCTCTCTTCTCGTTCGACTCGAGAGGCGTTCAAAGACAGCCTCAGAAAAACAGAAATTAATGATCACTTCACTGACACTAAGAAAAGCGGAAATAATGCACCAAAACAAAAAAAATCAAGCGAGGAAATTACTAAATAAATTCTATGGGGGCGTTTGTGAACACACAACAAAGGAATGAATAACATAAACAATTCTGAGACAGTCCAGTCTCCTACATACATACAGCATATGTTTCCTTCATTGTAGGTTTTATAGAAGGCTTTTAATTTTTTTGCAGCTCCAGATATATTTGTTGTTTTTTTTTTTTTTGTCCTATATGGCTCTTTCAACATTTTGGCTTGCCAACCCCTGTCCTAGCCCATGTGAACTATGTGTGACTCTACGTCAAGGGCCCCTATCCTGCATGTTTTCGATGGTTCCCTTGTCCAACATCCCTGATTCAAATGATGAGGATTGCTATCAGGCCTCCACAGAGCTTGCTGATTGATGCCTCTCGGTTGGCCTGCCAACAAGATCCTTTGGAAGATAGGAGTGCCAGAGATTGGGAAAAAAAAGTTAAGTACAATTGAGATTCTCTGTGACCTGACCCAAGTTGAGCTGAACACAATAGATGGATGGATGGATAGGAGGGTGGACTTTTTTCCAATCACTGCTTCACCAATCTTTGATTTTAAAATTACTGTTACTAAATTGCCTATGAGATTGACACTGGTCACTGACAGTGCACTTTTATTTTGGGCAACCGAATGGTTTCCACATCTGCAGAATTTGGCAGGAAGGGCAACCCCTGCCTCTAGAGCACCAATGGCGAGGAGGGCAATGTGCATTTTTAGGTCTTAACAACATTTTAATAGAATATTGCTGTACTGTTTCTTTCATGGAGAACAGGTTGCTACAAACATGATCATGCAATGGTTTTGACATCATCTTCTACAACAGTGTAACTCTTATGAACAGGAAGCTGCCACCAATAGACTGCCAGGCTGAGCAGTTTAGAAGGCAAAACGGTATGTTGCCATGACTAATGCGCATTTTATGTTGAGATGAATATATCGCATTTTCATGACCAAACGGCACATTAGCATATACCGCATTAAAAGGCGCAGTGTCAGTTATGGTTGCTATTTCTGTACTTAATACAGACAAAAGATGCGCCGCATTATTCGACGCAGGCATGATAAAATGTATGTTAGTTAAAAAAAAAGAAATACGGTAGCATGCATGCACACTAGCAAATGTTTTTTAAAAGGCAATAGGAGCAAAACTGAGTTCAATGGCACTTTTAAAGTATTTTACAATGTACTCATATTATCTTTTTAATCCTCATCCACAAATCGGTATGAGCGGAAGGTGGCCAGCTTTTCCTTGTAGTCCGCCGGAGGTTGCTGCACCATGGTTGTCTTTGCCCGGATGGATAGTTTGCGCCATTCAATAAAAGAAAAGCACCAAGACGGATATCCTAGAAAATGTTTGATTTTCACTTCTTCTGCAAGCGTTTTTGACTTCAAGTCGAATGGTGACTGTAGAGATGCTTCTCCAGGCTGTTCTTTGACTGTAAATCCTTGCCTTGTTTCCACGGAAACTCAGCTTCGTCTTCTTGACTCGCCGACGTTCGTTGTCCTGCTTCCTCCACTTGAGAATCATGGATTCGTTTATCTTAAATTCTCTCGCGGCTTCTCGATTGTTCCTCCGCATAACTGATCGCTTGAAGTTTGAACTGTGTTTCGTAGGCGTGTCTTTTCATAGGTGCCATTTTCCCAAGTTGTTTTACCCAATGCACGTACTGGCATGAAATCCACCTACTGTTGGGCATGCCTTTAGTGTCCTCTTTCACACCCACCCTTCCCCTTTAACGTCCGCATCCTGTCCTCAGTCACATCTGCATTTCCTCTATACAAATAGCATGTCTGTATAACATCAGATAGTCAAGTGGAGCGCTCGTCAAAGTCACACAGCAATAATCACAGATTTTGGAACTCGGTGCATAGATTAGGTGCCCGGTCCATTTTGGAGAACATTTAAGACTTTGAAGTGCGCCCTACAGTCCTGAAAATATGGTATCATACACATTGTGAATTTGTATATTTTGGTCACAGTTTTTCAACAAAAAATGTGTAATTCAGCAGTGGCCATGTGGACCATAAAGGAAGAAAACCCTTAGGAGCAGTTACACTGACTACTTGAAGGATTTCGCCTGTCACGGGTTCTTTAAGGTACGTAACCCCCACAGTAAATGAGGGTTCACTGTACACGTGTGTTTGTTGCTTTGTGGTTCCGGAGTGACAGTACTGATTTTTATGAGGGTTAAAGAAGCATTTCTTGTGTAGTGTATTCCCTTTACTTGTCAAAATGGAACCAATAAAGAGCTTCTTATGACTTAACCATGAGACATGAGAGGTTTTTTAGTAGTGAGAGCGACTTTCACAATTTGTTTCCCTTGCTAACTTTGGGACATAACACTTTCCACAAGGGGACAGGCTTCAGTTAGTGTTGCTTCCTGAGTTCCTGTGTCGCACATTGAGAGTGATAACCTTGCTTTGTGTGTGAAAGGAACAGAGAACAAACCTTTGAAGATAGTATGCTTTTTGGTGTGTATATGTGTGCTATTTATCTTTTTTATCATGTCTCTGCAGACACTTCTGTCTCTGTTCTTCACTGACAGAAAGATGCATGTGGCCTTCTCTCTTTCCCCTGGAGTTGGCAGAATTGCTGCGCATGGATATGGGTATGCATATGCAGTAGGGAAGGACGACAATGGGAAAAATAATCACGATTCTTAAAACGATTCCTCATTGATTTCAAAACTTTGTATGTATTCAACTCCTCAGACTTAACTACTCAAAACTATCATCATCTCATGCCCATTCATCGTTGCACGTTGAACACTTTATTTTTGCACACTGCATTCTTTTTGTCAAGTACAAAAGGACCTTGAAATTTAAGCCGCTTGCGTTTTCATTCTGCTCCATCCATAGCTATGAGTTCTTAGCATACATTGAAGCCTTGAATAAGCATTAGCCTAATATTTTTATCATTTATTTTATCTTGTGTTATTTTCCACAAGTGCTATGTCATGTGTTGCTATGTCAACAAAAAAGTCCTTGGATCTTTGTATCCTTGAATTTTGAAGAAAGGAAAAATAATTGAATCCTTGAAGTTGAACTTAAAAATAACTTTACAGGACAATGAGAAAATACATTTGGAAGAGAGAAAAATAAGAAAGTAAAATTAGCAATTGATAAAAACAATATTAAAATATTCTGGCTCTTCCTGTGCATTTCACCCTTTTAGAAGCAATGTGGTGACGCGCATGGATGGAGTACATACTTAGAATGAGAATCGAAGAATGTTAAGATTGAACTCTGTTAATAGAACTCGTTTTTCGCATATTGGGAAGAATTTGTTCCTTCGAGTTGTACTATCTTAGCTGTGTGTATGTGTTTCCACAGCGCTTGTTTGTGAAAATGTGTTATTTGAAGGACTATCACTCCCAAAGTGGATGCAAATTTGCCGTTAGCATTTGAATGGGATTCTTTATTGACTTTAGCATTAGCAATGTTTAAAAAACAGAGAATGTTTTGTATTTAAATATACAATGTGCGTAATTCTTTTTGTTGGGTTTTACAGTAAACTTCAACTAGGGTGTCATTAAACATCTTAAAGCACGCCAAGGGATGGCAGAATGGCACACGCTACACCAGCAGTGTCAAACTCTTTTTTTTTTTTTTGTCGCAGGTCACTTTAGAGTCACGTCTTCCCCAGGAGGGCCTTTACGACAGTGAAACCGAATAAATGTTTAATAATCACATCATATTATTACTTGTACACAACAAATTAATGGATTACTAGTTTTGAAATCAGTCAACGACTTGTTTGTTGCTTGTTCAATTATTGGTCAAGTGAGGGTCAACAAGGTGACAAAATTATTGCAAAATCTCAATGTTATTTATTTCATGTGACAATTTGACATTTCGGGACAAATTTTAGCAAGGATCATGGAAATTGACACACATGATTTGCTTTTGCGAGCAACATAAAAACGACCTTGCTACGCAAGCTTGAATTTGTAAAAGCTCCATGGCGTTACGCACATGAATCATTTTTCTAAGATTATAACGTTTTGAAGATCGAGAGAAGCCAAACTTGACATCACAGTTCAATTTTGACCAATCTAATATGCAGTCTGACTTAATTTGAATGGCATACGATACTGTCCAAACTATCAGTAAAATACAGCGGTAAAAGTGTGACAATTCTGTCCATAGTAAATGTATATAATTTGTCGTTCTCCCTTACCTTGTCCAAATAAGTGTAGCTCCATGTTTTTCCATCAGCAAATACTCTGGAAATGATTCTTCCTTGATTGTCATACTCCCACTTCTCAGTGGTTGGACCCCTTTGCAGGCCAGTTACCTGCCCAGTACTGGACGCACACAGAAAACCACATCAGTTAAATAAAATTAATATATCCATCCATCCATCCATCTTCTACCGCTTATCCGGGGCCGGGTCGCGGGTGCAGCAGCTTTAGCAGGGAAGCCCAGACTTCCCTCTCCCTAGCTACCTTTTCCAGCTCTCCCCGGGGGATCCCGAGGCGTTCCCAGGCCAGCTGGGTGACATAATCTCTCCAGCGTGTCCTGGGTCATTCTCAGGGTCTCCTCCCAGTGGGACATGCCTGGAACACCTCACCAGGGAGGCGTTCAGGAGGCATCCAAATCAGATGCCCAAGCCACCTCATCTGGCTCCTCTCGATATGGAGGAGAAGCGGTTCAACTCTGAGCCCCTCCCGGATGACCGAGCTTCTCACCTTATCTCTAAGGGACACCCTGCAGAGAAAACTCATTTCGGCCGCTTGTATCCGGGATCTCATTCTTTCGGTCACGACCCATAGCTCGAGACCATAGATGAGGGTTGGAACGTAGATCGACCGGTAAATTGAGAGCTTCGCCCTTTCGCTCAGCTCCTTTTTCACCACGACAGACCAATACAACGTCCGCATCACAGCAGACGCTGCACCGATCCGCCTGTCAATCTCTCGCTCCCTCCTGCCCTCACTTGTGAACAAGACCCCAAGATACTTCCCAAGAACACAAGATCTCCCTCATGACCCGAAGAGGGCACTCCACCCTTTTCTGACTGAGGATCATTGTTTCAGATTTGGAGGTTCTGATTTTCATCCCAACTGCTTCACACTCGACTGCAAAAAGCTCCAGTGAGAGTTGGAGAGCTCTGCTTGAAGGAGCCAACAGTACCACATCATCTGCAAAAAGCAGAGATGCAATACTGAGGCCACCAAAACGGCTCCAACGCTTCGGCTGCGCCTAGAAATTCTGTCCATGAAGGTTATGAATAGAATCGGCGACAAAGGGCAGGCTGGGCGGAGTCCAACCCTCACTGGAAACGATTCCGACTTACTGCCGGCAATGCGAACCAAACTCTGACATGGGTGGTATAGTGACCAAACAGCCCGTATCAGGGGGTTCGGTACCCCATACACACGAAGCACTGCCCACAGAACTCCCCGAGGGACATGGTCAAACGCCTTCTCCAAGTCCACATAACACATGTAGATGGGCTGTGCAAATTCCCACATACCCTCGAGGACCCTGCTAAGGGTGTAGAGCTGGTCCACTGTTCCACGGCCGGGACGAAAACCACACTGCTCCTCCTCAATCTGAGGCTCGACTTCCTGACGGACCCTCTTCTCCAGCACCCCTGAATAGACCTTACCAGGGAGGCTGAGGAGTGTGATCCCTCTGTAGTTGGAACACACCCTCCGGTCCTCCTTTTTAAAAAGAGGGACCACCACCCCGGTCTGCCAATCCAGAGGCACTCTGCCCGCTGACCACGCGATGTTGCAGAGGCGTGTCAACCGGGATCAGCAAATCTTGCATGCCTGAATTATTTAAATTTTTGCAGCATTTGTTTATAAAAAAAAAACTATTATCAATGTATATTGTTGTTGTTTGTGTTATTATCATATGGAATTGAATAAGTAGGCCATTTCAGAATTTGAAATTTGGGACTCTCGATACGCATAATGGGACTCATACTTTTCTGATCAGCGAGTCCCTGGGACTCGCTGGGGTTAAACTGTAAAATTATCACTGAGTTTTAGCACACTCTCAGTCGGGTACTAATTTCAGTTGTTTGGTTCACAATTGTCAAGTGTTGGAAGACACACAGTTAACTGATTGTCATTGTTTGGTGAACAGAGCAATGTCACCTACAGCCCTATTTTTATTCCTCACCCAAGTACAGCACAAATCGCAGTCTGCGTGCATAGGTGTAGTTTTCTTTCTTTTAGTATTTTGCTAGACTTAGGTATAGTTGGGCGTAACAGGGTACGTGTGCCATTGTGCGTTGTGGCGTGATGGAACGTACCCTTTTCCGGGCCAATGGTGGCATCATGCCCGATTTGCATTAAAAATCAAAGCGGTTGGAGCGCATGTCATGACAGAAAAAAAATGGCCACGCATGTGATTGCCATTGGCACGAAAATGGGGTTGTGTCCGTTTTGACGCCAAGCACAGTCTACTTTCAGTTACCAAATTTCAGGTGTGTCGGGGGTGTGGCAGCTCCGTGTGCCAACAACACCTGGTGAGGCACATCACAGTCCCAAAACATGCAAGACCAGATTTGCCCCTCCACCAAAATGAAAATTTTAGGTGCCTGCCTTTGAAAATAGGGTTCCTTGTGTTACAGTGTAACATAGAATATGATTGGGAAGAAATTAAAAGGTGCTATTTAAATAACAATGATTCAGCATTTAACACTACCGTTGGGATTTGGTGTATCTCTTTTACAGTTGATGGTGTTTAATAACTGGGGTCCCAATTGTACTCCATACAGAAGGCAGCAAATGATGAGTGATTTGGACCAAATTAGTGTGATCAATTCCTCAGGACACAAATGATTACCTGGAGTATGTCAGGTTAACAGCGAGGAGCTTGCTGCTTGGAACCCACAGTGTCGGATGCCCTTGGGTGTCATAGATGATCTTCAAGAGGAACTTCCGGTGATCATCATAAATCTTCTCTGTTCGTAGAGTGCGGTCATAATCCACAGACAACAGGTTCCTTCCATTCACCTTAGAATGAAAATAACACATAAGAAGAGAGATATGTTGACATCTTACAAGGAAAAAAAACAGGCAGTTCCCCAGTGGTGGTGTTCGGAATGTTGTCAGGGAATGTTGAAGCGTACACGCGCACAATAGAAAAGAGACTGATTCATCTTGAACAAAAAGCGTGCCAACAGATTACATCTTTAGGTGGCACAAATTCTTAAAGAAAATGCTTGTGAAATCGCATGGATCAATTCCCACTCTTTTGAAACGGTGGCCAAAAAAAAAAAAAAATTCACTGATTTTCTTCAAAAGGAAATATCCTGTTAAAAGTAAAACATTAGTGAAACAAAAACAGCCCCCACTTTAAGACTTATTTAGTTTACAAGTTAGAATTTTTTTTTTTGCCTTGTCTATGAATCAGCGACATTTTTTCCCCCCGTCCTTGGTTGATGGCCCTGAAAGAAATTTAAACAACTCAGACAACTCTCTTTGCTCTGTCTCATTTAAATGTCATTTGTAAAAACAAACAACAACAAAAAATGTGCATTTGGGCCTCGTTTAAACCTCACATTAGGATCCTTAAAAGCAAAGGAGAAGTAACAGAATTAGATGATTTCCAGACCAGTTTTATTAGTGAGACTAGAAAAAAAAGAATCCTATGCATAACCCTCTTTTTAGTCATTCATTCATGTATATTATTTATTATTGTATTAGTATTAGTACCAGTCGAATGCAGTGAGCTCAGTATGGATAAACTAAAGAGGAATATATTTGTAACTGTGGTCAGCAGCCAGCTGGATGAAAAACAAGCCTAAAGGGGATCCAGCCAAACGTCACGTGTGCATGCCCCACCATCCAAATATTACAGAGAAATAAATCATTATGCAGACTGGCCATTTATGGATGTCCAAAAGCACTTAAAAAAAATTATGGCCCTCAACCCAAATTTAAAAGAATAGGCAGTCGATATTTTCTTACTTTTCCTGTTCTTGTGCTTTTACAATGGTTCCCGAAAGCCCATTTTTAAAAATGTTGAGGTTCACTTGAAGATTGATGAGTGGTGTTTAGTGTGTGTGTGTGTGTGTGTGTGTGTGTGAGTGTGCATGTCGAGAACAATGGTTGCACTTTGAATGCTGTGACCCAACGGCCAAGTAAGTATGATTCAGGTTTGCGAACTAAAAACATAAACGACCTTCATGACAGCCACAGTAACAACCGATAAACAAATACACCAAGAATTGCAAAAGTTACAGTATTTAACTGCCCTTTATATTCAGTGTAAAACCATAAGACAATTGATCAGCATATGATATAATGACTGTGGCTGTTTTTGTTATTTCACCCAACAAATTGCCAAAATATGCAATTACCTGTAAATGGGCTTCCATCTCTGTTCGGATTACTACAGCACATTGAGACAGAATAAAAAACTCTGTATTTGCATTTTGTGCACATAAAAATCAGTCAGCCCAACATATTTTTATGTTAGGTTTATGCTAATCCCGCATAGAAGTCAATTTATCATCCAAGTACTTGCTCCCTTAACCAGTCCTAGGATCAAACTCATCATCTTTAATGATTTATATTGGCATCATGTTGCTATTTCAAGACAACTGGAATGTAAATATACTGATACAGCCACATTTTCATACATATTATTCACATAGCAGCTGACATTATCTCCTCCATTAATGCACAGCAAGTGGCAAAACCTATTTGTCTCAGAAAGTGTTTGTCCTGTTCCCATTGCAACTCATCCCATTACCAGTAGTGTATCATTCATTAAGGTTTATTAGGGCTTGCTGAGAGTGGCACTGCTGTGTGAATCAAACACTGCAGAGGCCACAATGTTCATATTAAACCACACCAGTAGATGTCATGCAATATTCCAACAGAGGGGACAAATAGGTAACTTATTTCTGACTCCATCCCCTTCTACCTTGTAAGTAGAATTGACATGATGCCATCATCGATCTGCATCTGACAACAATTTGCTAACCGTCAAGGGAATAAACATACAGTAGAGGATGATTCATTGTTTTGTGAGCGCTGTTGCATCACACCATAAGTTGGCAAGCGAAAATCAAATGCTCAGCTCAAATTTGTGTGACTGCACATTCGACATCCCAACAAACACGTGCTGCTGATACTAACAGTCTTATATATTTCAGTAATTTAACTTAAGTGACTTTTTCTTTCTTTTTTTTTAAGATAACAATACTCACATCAAGGCAGTACATGGCCCGTTGCAATATGATTGGCTGCTTGGCTGCTACATTGAGGAAGGACAAGCCCTACTGTGGATTCATTCATTCATTCATTCATTCATTCATCTTCCGAACCGATTTATCCTCACTAGGGTCGCGGGGGGTGCTGGAGCCGATCCCAGCTGTCTCCGGGCAGTAGGCGGGGGACACCCTGAATTGGTTGCCAGCCAATCGCAGGGCACACAGAGACAAACAACCATGCACGCTCACACTCACACCTAGGGACAATTTAGAGTGCACAATCCGCCTGCCATGCATGTTTTTGGAATGTGGGAGGAAACCGGAGCACCCGGAGAAAGCCCACGCAGACCCGGGGAGAACATGCAAACTCCACACAGGGAGGCCGGAGCTGGAATCGAACCCGGTACCTCTGCACTGTGAAGTCGACGTGCTAACCACTGGACTACCGGGCCGCCCTACTGTGGATGTTTCATTTAAATATCACTGAATACATTATTTATTTATTTATTTATTACTTGAAGTTTTTATTTCCTAATTACAAAAACAAAGCAATACCTGAGTTAACTTTTATTTTGAAGTTGGCACTCGGAAGCAATCTTGGTTGCTAACTTGACCTCCAAGGCTGGTCTGACCGCAGCTGACTGAATGAGCTGCTTAGTATGCATATGCACAGTAACAGGCTTGAATCTGGTACACTGTTCAATGTTTCCAGTGTGTATGAGCACCTGTGCACCGCTTATGTGCACCCCTGATTTTATATAAGCTTGTTCCCTGTCCACCCAGTTCCAAAATTCCATCAACACCCCTGGACTGCCATGAGCCTATTCTTGTGTGTCTCCAGCAGATGGCAGAGGAGGTCCTTCCCTCCAGCATGCATACCTGCTGCCAATTTGGTCATCAAGTTAGCCAAATATTTAAGGACTGCTAAGAACCCGTGTCTCTGTCGGATTATTGACCTTGTCGCTGCTCTTGCGCAAGTGTTGTTTTCGAGAACTCGCGATTTCGTCATTGTCGTTTTTGCTCTCTAGTCTCACACCTTGTATTTGTCATTTTGTCTTTGATCTTGCTCATGTTTTTTGTTTCGTGAAATTGGACTCAAGTCATTTCACTTATAATCTCGGATTCACTATTTTCTTGCCTTTGCAAGAGCTTTTTTGTTCATGTTGTTTTTCCTGGTTCTTTAAGACCAGCATTTTCTGTTTATACTTAGTCGGTACGACATTCATCGAAGAAGAAACTGTGCTTGATGGGTGTGCCTTCTTGGCAGCATGCATGTACCAGCACTGATTTTGATTTTGGCAGGGAATGTCCACGCTATTTGACTGTTGCCAATCAAAAGCCCCAAGGGAGCTTGTTTTTTGCGCCTGTATTGGGCAGCATTTTTCACAGCCTCATTTTGTTCAGTGGAGATGTCGGCGCTTGTTGGACAGTATTCGTTGGTGATCCACTGGTGATAGGACACTTTGATTATCTCCCCTTTCATCTAAAACTGCTTCAAACAACAAAGCGTATGTAGGAGTGGTGGTTACGATTGTATCACTGTTCGTGTCTTATGTGTTGTATTTTTATTTTTTTTTAATGTTAGCTGTTCTGTAAAGCGCTTTGTTACAGCTGCAGCTGATGTGAAAGCGCTATATAAATAAAGATGTATTGTAACAGTGTTACATTATTGGCGTATTTAAGCATCGGCCCTTGATTGTTCTTACATCATTTTGTCCATCAATCTCACTCCTGATGCTACCATTACTTTCAGATCATCGGTCCTTATCAAAAGGTCTAATTTCTGCGTTGAGGTGAGGAATTTGCACTCACTTTAGATGAGGCCATCTGTCAATGTCCTTTTGCAATGGAATGTTACTTTTAGTAACGGCTAACTTTTTGCAAACACTTCAGTTGCAGCTCTCCAGGCGACTTACTTCCAACAATGCTGTGACATGGCTTGAAACTATCTTTGGGCTTCACATAGTTGTAATAAAAATGTCCAATTGTCTTCCATGCAAACCAAGCTCATCCAAATGCCTTTCTGTATAAAAAGTTCTCAGTAATGCCTGTGTCTAGGAATGCATGAAGTAGTGAGTACCTTGTTGCCTTGGCTTTTACTTGGACTGGAACAGTGGCAAGGATGCGGTTTGTATCGCCTGCCCCATTGTCGTCACTGTTTTCATTTGATATTTCCACAAAGTTGCTGAGCACAGACTGTTTTTCATTTTTATCATAAATTCCTTCTGTCGCATGCTTATCTTTGCCTTATACATGTGGCACACTCGGATGTGTTTGTGTTCAAACCTCATGTTTCATTTTCTCTTGGCAAAACTTGCTCATGTGCCCTTGTTTCAGTCAACTCAAACGAAGTTACTTTTCCCGGAGAAAGAGTTTTTTATTTTTTTAAAGCAGTGCTCCATGGTGTGTTCACCTTGACAAAATATCGGGTTTGGGGAAAGCCCTGACTGTTCTGGTAAGAGTCGTTAGGTCTGTTTTTCTTTCTGGTTTTGCTGTGATAACGAGGTTGTTCACTGGCATAGAATTTTAAATTTTTTTGCAAAACTCACTTTTAGCATGTCCTTTTCATTGTGATGTTTACTGAAGGCTTGGCATGCCCCTTGACATTGTCTTTGAATCACCAAAATGCAGATGTAGCAAGATCTGAGCCTTCGTGTTGATGAACTGCATTACATTTTTAAACTTGGGTCTTCGAGTGGTTCTGTTGAGTCTCAACATTTGCAACAGTTCTCTACTTTTTTCACAAGTTTTTTTCATGATGGCTCTCATGTTTGCGACGTCCAACTCATCCAGGTAATCTGCATCCAACGGTGCAGTGATACGGGTGTTGAGAAACAGCAATACCATGTTGGGCTTCACTACCATCTGTCTTTATGGAAGGCCAATTCAGGGCTTTATTGAGGTGTGCTCTAGCAATAGCGGAAGCATTCATCAAATGTTCCTCCAAGATCCTCTTTGCTTCACAGTATCCTTCGTCTGGGTCCAGTGCCTTCTGAACTCTTTGGGGTTTCCTTATGTGTATTAAGTAGAGACGATCCTCACTGCGCCATGTTGGGGTGACATCATAAAGGGTTTGTATTGCAACGGATCTCCTTTGAAGGCAGTAATGTTATGTGGTGCAAAATGAAAAGACCCTGTTGCTGAACCAAGAACATGGTCATTTCATTTTGACCTTGCAGGAAGGAAACAAAACTATCTACATATTGTGGGTTTGTTGGATGGAGATTAAACTGGTTGTTGTTGCTGTACCTGCACGAATGCCTGTGTCTGTGTTGGAGGTTTGCTTTGCTTATCGAAAATGTTGACATGTCGGCAAATATTTTGATCTTCTGATGCCAAATAAGGTAAATCTTTTCCTCCTTTGGGCATTGTTTACTGTTAATTGTTAATGAAATATTTCTACTCTTTTCTAGAAAGAAGTTTGACTTTTTTCCGGATAAAATAACTTATTTTATTGTAGGCAGATTGTCTGTTCTGCTCGACAGATATATCAATAAGTGTGCTTCATCAATGCTGAGGCATTAAAGCTTGACATAGCAATGACGAGTTGACAGACACTTCTGCTATGAGTACCCCCAATAAGGTTCTGTTACTATTCGTGCAGTTTGCTGCTTATCCTGATTTATGCGCATCTTCCGTATTTTATCCAGGTTGTCAGTAATCCGTTAATGCTTTTGAAGACTGCTGTAGTCACCAACAAATAATAAACATACAGTACGACACGACGGCAGCTCAACACTGCTTGACTGAGCCTTTTTTCCCCCACAATGCCCAAGTGAAAGCATCTTATTGGACACTATATGTAATTACATAAAGAAAGCACAATAATGTCATAACCGACAAAAAAAAGTGACATAGTTCCTAGCTTTTGACCCATAGACACGTCTTCCAACACACACAAAATGGCTGGATACAAAAATACTGCAGGTGCGACTGACAGTTTAGTGGTTCACTCGCCTGACTTCCAGGCAGTGGAGTGATGGTGTGAATGTACGTCTTAATGGTTGTTTGTCTAAATGTGCCCTGTGATTGACTTGCTAATCTACGACCCGGAACAGGACATGCACTATAGAAAATATATGGCTGGACAAAAAAAAGGTGCTATCTTCAAAGTTGTGTATCAGATGCAGATCTAAGTCCCTGGAAATAAAAAGCATTCAGTCTACAGCAAAAAAAAAAAAAAGGAGATGTTTTCCCTGGCTCCGGTTTCCTCCCACATTCCAAAAACATGCATGGCAGGCTGATTGAACACTCTACATTGTCCCTAGGTGTGAATGTGAGCGTGGGTGGTTTTTCGTCTCTGTGTGCCCTGTGATTGGCTGGCAACCGATTCAGGGTGTCCCCCGCCTACTGCCCGGAGACAGCTGGGATAGGCTCCAGCACCCCCCGCGACCCTAGTGGGGATCAAGCGGTTCGGATGATGAATGAATGAATGAATGTTTTCCCTGTTCTAATACTTTAGGCAGAGAGTACGACACTTCGGGCTAACACTGTGCCAAAGAACTCCTCTTCTGTGGCTAATGTCATTTTGAATGCTACTCACTCTCAGCTTTCTTCCAAAGACAATGATTTTTCCTCGTGTCTGTTCCTTCCTAAACCTCCACTCCACTAGATTTTGTCCATTCTCTCCTGGAAGCGTCATGTTGCGTCGCGCTACAGTTGGGTTGGCGGCACCTGCATTTTGAGAGAAAGACACATCATGCCAACGCTTGTCAGATTATGATGTATAAACCCATGAGTTACAACTGCACAATGTATTGGAGTTTGGTTACAAGAGCTGTATAAAAAAATCTGGGAGCTCATGCATTCTGAGCGGAATGACACCCCATGGCCACAGGGACTGCCACCGTCGCAGAGACCCCAGGCCCATATTGACCGGAGTAGACCCTACACATGGTGCAGAGCCACCCGGGCCAAAGGAGCCTCAAGAAGGACACCCCGCGTGAAAAGGTCAGCCTCACCTCCCAGCGTGGAGCCCCCCCCCCCCCCCATGAAGAAACAAGGGAGCTAAAAGTAAAAAAATAACAAAACAAAACAAAAAAACAACAAAGCTAAAATACAGCAATAAAAGGGGTGAAAAATGAAATGTCAGTGAGATTAGTTAAAAAAATAGGCCTAAATTAAAAGAGTAAAAGAAATAATTTAAAAGCCAAACTAAAAAGGTGTGTCTTGAGCCTGCTCTTAAAAATACAATTTGAACTTTTGTACAACAGTCAGAGCCAGGAGTGCTTACCACTTATTGGTCATAGAAGAAACATTAAAATTTGATATATATACTGAAGGGCACACTGGTTTGTTTTGTTTCTTTTAGTGAATTTCTGATAGTGAGAAGAAAAATCAAGAAGGGTACATCTGCATCGATTAGGTTTGGGATCCCATTAAAATAATTGTCACATGAGGAACAGAATTTGGACCCAGAAGTAAACCTGAGCTCCAGTGAAGACAGGCCGGTGAGTGTAAAAGTATATATTTGGGGAGGAGGTACCCTCAGCCAGTAGGTGGCGCTAATACTACGATGAAAAAATTGGTTATTAGATTTCTTCAGTCCTGCATTCTCCTCAAACGTCATTTTGAGGTGATAAAATTATGTAGGTCAAGTCACAGCAGCTTTTATAGTGATGGCAATGATGAATGTTAAAGTAAAATGGCGGACTTCCTGTTAAGTTTAGCATCCGGCTCCAAGAGACTTTTTTTTGAAGGTTTTAGACAATTAAATACACCAATTTTTTGAAGATCAAGATGAAATGTACAACTGCGGCTACTTTGTTAAAATAAAAAGGAGCAATTTTTCAAAATATTGCACAAAAAACTAATAAAATATTGAGGAATTTTTGCCTCAAAATTATCGTTGTTTTCTTTGGACGAATTTTGCATTTAAAGGCCTAAACACTCTTCCCATCAAATATGAAGTAGATCTAGTTATCTCGTGAGGAGAAAAACATAAAAAAAATAAAACATTTATTTCCAGTAGCCAGTAGGTGATGCTACCACTACGATTAAAATAAGTTCATAGATGTCTTCAGGCCGAGACTTTCATCCAATTAAGTGACATTTAGATAGGATCAGGTGCGTCAAGTTACAGCGGCATTTATTCTGACGGTGAATCATCAGAACTTTGTGGCACTGTAATGGCTACGCCCTTGCTTGAACCAAGTGATGACTTGAATTGCTTGAAATTGTGTGGTGCTTTGACTTGACTTGCTTGATTTTTTTTTTTCCCCACAGTGACTAAGGACTTGCTTGAGACTTGAAGGATAATAATATATATGTGACTGACAATACTGCAAACTCTGCAGTCGGTACAGTGTATATGCTGCTTCTGTTGTGCACATCTTGTCCTCCAAGAGGGCAGAGTGGCACACTCGTGCATACAACGCACACAGAGTTGATGAAAAAAAAAAAAAACAAAACGGAGCAATCATAACTAATTAACACATATTAGGTTCTGCTTAAGTAGCTGCTGTGTATGAATATTCATTATTTAAAGGTTTATACTGCAACACAGATGCCATTAAGGAAGCACAAAGACATTTGTCATTATGCCTTGGCATGAAGCCAGCAGAGACAAAACTATGTTGTGTAACTATTGTATGTTTAAACCAGAATGTCAATAAGCATCTTTATAAAACACGTTGACTCTTTGGGAAGAACTGTTTGCCATCTGCCAAATTGCACACCGCACGCTCAGGGACGACTGAATAGTACAGCACAAATATGACATTCTGGTACAGGGTGTTGTAGAATGGAGACTTTTTACGGGTTGGAGAACAAAGACGTATTGGTTTCGGTTCCTCAGTGAAAACTCCAAACACTAGGCAGTAAACCGCCAAGAGATTGAGATGAAGTTTACCCCAGTAAATTTCATCTGAGAAGCATTTTATTGTGTGTTGCCCGTGCCCCACACTTGAACACTTTCAATGTAAATCATTAGGCAGCCATTGAACAGTAACAGTAGGACTTCTCTTTCACAATTTGTGGTGTAACGCGCTCTTACCTGCCAGGATATGAGGCTCTGTCTGATAATGTGTATCCATCCCATTGGCATAGATGACCCTGAGAGAATGGTCGTTACCCACTTGGTAGCTGTTTCGAAGCTGGTCTATGGGGGGAAGGTAGAGGAAGGGACACGTGATTACCATAAAGAGGACTTACACAGTATATTTCTTAATAAATCAAAAATAATTGATTGTTAAGGTTCTGGGGAAAAGGGAGACAGAAGCATGATAAGCAGATGAACAAAGAGGAGCGAAAACAGTTCAATTAATTTCCACTGCCTTAGATGAACCTGCTAATGGAGCACAGAGCAGGTATTAACATCCTGCTGCCCCTTTTAATTAGGTTTCCCTTGACCTCACAGCACTAATGGCCACCAGTGTGTGTGTGTGTGTGTGTGTGTGTGTGTGTGTGTCTGTGTGCGTGTGTGTGTGTGTCTGTGTGTGTGCGTGTGTATGTGTGTGCGTGTGATGTGGGTGTGTGCATGTGTGTGTGTTAGTGTGCGTGCGTGTGCGTGTGTGTGTGTGTGTGTGTGTGTGTGCATGGAACTGAGCAGAACTAATGAATGAACAAAAGGGTAGATTCCATCAACATCCAAATAATTTCTGTCTCTAACAACAACAACAAAAATATTTCTAATGATGCCAGATTAAAAACAACATTCAATTCTTTCTCCCTTCAGAGAGAGCTGTGGTGGAAGTCGACGTCATTCGATGGGCTGGTTGGGTATTAAGATGAGGGATTGAACAGATGGTGGTGGGTTTTGCAAAGAGGGAGGAAATGGCTGTGGCGAACGCTGATTTCCAAAAGAGAGAGGAGCACAGGATGACATATACAAAAGTGTCAGGAGGTGCACACAGGTGGACTCTTTTGAATGGAGATGCCGAAACCTGAGAGAGATTGGAGACTGTTCGGTGGTGACAAGAGTCTGTGGCCAGACAGCATTCAGATGATCGTGTTTAAGATGATCATGGTGGGTGGGGGGGGAGGAAGACTGAAGGTAGGATCAAATGATGCACGTTAACAAAGGAGAAATGTGGCGAGGAATTTAAGGGGTTAAGAAAAGCTCTGCGCTGTCTTAACAAACTGGCGAATGATTGAGTTGAGACAGTAATGGTGATTTGGGAGGCTGGTAGGAATTTAAATGGTATCTTTCTGGGCAGACGTTAGAAGATGAAAACACCGAATGAGGATATTCAGGAAAGAAATAGAAAGCGAGGTTGGTGAAAAAGAGAGGCGGTGAGAAGTGAAGAGTTCAGACAGAAGTACAAGATGAGGCCAGGCAAGGTGACGAGGAATGTGGCAAAGTTCAACACAAAGTACAGCATAAGTTGTATGAGAGGTTGGACTCCAATGTGTTTTGTTTGTTGTTCAGGCAAGCGTGGAAAAAAAAAAAAACTGGCAAGGAGTTGTACCGTTAAAGAAGTGGAGACTTGTGAGCAACAAAAAGGTAGTATTAAATATTTTAAATTCATGTCTACAAAGAGCACCACATGGTGGAGCAGTGGAATATCAGGAGAAGGATGCCGGCAAGTAGGAGGTAAGGGGGGGAGACCTACGAGGAGATTTATGGATATGATGAGGGAAGACTTGGAGAGAGCTAGATTTACGGCCCAAAAATGCAGAGGACAAGCAGGGATGGAAGAGTAAGAGTCGTCGGGGTGACCCCCAGAATGGGATAAAGTCAAAAGGAAAGAGCAAGCTCCTTCGAGAGTGACTGCAGTATTTTTGTCCCAAGGGCTATTGTGATCTTTACAGATTACAAGTCAAAGCCAATATAAATGAAATATTTATTCCTAAAATCCTATCTTTACCTGATAATATTTTGCTGAAGCTCTTTTTTGTATTATCATCCACAATTAATTGAATTATATTGCCTGAAAGGCAAAACGTCTGATGTGTTATTGTTTACAAAGCTCATAGGACACCCGGTGGGACTTTGTCGACTGGCTGCATCCTCACCCTGTGTGAGATGAAATCATGAATAATGTGGATATATATCTCGGTGCGGAAGAACACTTCACTAGTCGATGGTGTTGAATAACTTATTACATTCCAGTCAATACTGCTCTGCCGCGTTGGTCTCACACTCGATGGTGCACAGACGATGTGAACTAAAACAAATCACTGCTGGCCTCACATGACCTTGGTTCAACTGGCTCATTAGTTCATATTGAAAAAAAAATGCCTCCTTGTTCAAGCACAACTTGATATGATGTGTAATGATGGCGGATTAACTATCCATCTTTTTTTCCCCCTGAGATAAGTTTTCAAAGAACTAACCACACGATTTAGAGAGAATTTCAGTTGTCGTCATTAAAACCAAGCTGTGTAAAAATCTTCATTGATCAATTTACTGTATGATGAAATGATATTTTAATTGCTTCTCTCTTTTTTGAGAGTAGCCTGTAGTATATTCATTGGTTTGGTTTGTGTTTCTGTGTCATCAAAAGTTAAAAATGTTCATTGAAATGAACATTTGCACTGAAAACTTTGCTTGTGTGTGGCATACTACATGAACACGTCACTGCAGCCTGAAGCATTTGCAATTGCCATATTGTCAAACACCTCGATTGGCTGACAACCGGTTCAGGGTGTCCCCCGCCTACTGCCCGGAGACAGCTGGGATAGGCTCCAGCACCCCCCGCGACCCTTGTGAGCAGAACGCGGATCGGAAAATGGATGGATGGATGGTATTGTCATACAGACATCGTGATTATCTATTTATTAATTCGCTTATCTAACTGTTTTTGCTCGATTTTAACCATTTGCACAATTATGTGACCCAGGATTTGTGAAAATATCCATAACAATCAGGATTATGAGCGTAATGAGTTTGTGTTTGGTGATTTCCCCAGCAAAATATGGACAATCCGTAACAGTTGGCAGCGCTGCATATATATATATATATATATATATATATATATATATATATATATATATATATATATATATATATATATATATATATATATATATATATATGTATATGTATATGTATGTGTGTGTGTGTGTGTGTATATATATATATATATATATATATATATATATATATATATATATATATATATATATATATACACACACACACACATATATACCTATATATATGAGGGTCATTCAATAAAATGTTTGTGCACAGTTGGGGGGAAAAAAAGTATGTGACAGTGCTGGGAGACTGACTACGTTGAAAAAAAAGGAAGCTTCTATCTGTACTAGAAGTCCTCATACCGAAAAAAAAATCACATTATTTATTGAATCGTATATAAAATTAAGTAAAGCTGTGTTCTTAATTTTGCCACCCCCCGCAAAAAAAGTCACTGAATAACTGTGTACCAATGTTTTAAGCGACAACTCCATGTCTTAAATCGCTTGAATATGTTTTTTTTTTTGTCGATTTGGTTAACTCTCTTTAAGAAGTGACTTTTTCCATCGCTTCCAACTTATTGTGAATCGTGTATTATTGTATTCTGTCATTGTCATCTGTCACTCCCCAAATGAGATTATGAAAACAATCATGAAAAATACTTGATTGGGGCCTCGCTAAGAATGTCCCAACACATGCAAAGTTCCATAATTTAGATTCATTCAAGGTAGCATACAGCATTCAGTTTCAAAATGAATAGCATCGAAGATTTCAACCATAACTACAAAACCAAGCCGTCAAATTTCATCTCCTTACCCTGCACCAGAGTGTAGAATGAGTCTATCGATGACAAGTTGGTTGTTATGGAAACATCCTCGTCCCTCCCTGACGTCTCAATATCCACAGCAACAGCCCCTGATGACATGTCGCCATGGAGATTGGTAACCACGCCAGTGGGGAAGGTAACATTAGTCAAACGACCCTCGCTGTCATAACTGTAGGTACAGTGAAGAGGAAGGTGGGAGGAGAGGGTTGGGGATGAAACATCAAAAGGGTTTTCATCATCTACAATACAAATACGCATGGCCACAAACATCTGGCTCGGACAGTCTTTAGTGTACCCAGCAGGAGGCTGTGATTGGGAAAAAAATGATTCCACAAGTAGTATTTAATGTGAGTGTGTACGTTTTTCCATATGTGCATTGTATGTGGTAAGTCATGGGCTACATAAGACGTGACACAAACAGCAATCATGATTCTACTCACTCATAGAAAGTCGTCCAGCCAATTTGAATGCTTTTGGTTGCTAGTAAGCCACTGTTGCCATGGTAGCTAAACAAGACCAACTCTTGACCCTGAGCTGTGAGAGACTTCAGACCACCATTTGTTCCGATGGTCAGCCAGATGACCTACACAACGAAGCATGGCCACGGGCAAACATGGATTTTGTGAACAATCTCCTGGTACAGTTTCATCACGAGATATCGTATCCTCGTGATATTTTTGAAACACAGTTGAGTAGTTTATCTTTGTGTGAGGTCTTAACTCACTTGATTGTCGGGAGCAACCACACGTACAGGCATCCTGTTGGTATCTCTACGTATGCGGAGGGTGTTGCCGCTGCTGTCAGTCACAGCTGTTAAATCCTCCTCGTTGCTGGAAGAAAAAACTCAAAATGGTAAATTATGTGACTGCTCGGGGGGAAAGGATCGGGAGTGAAAGCTTACAAATCTCATTACCCACACCCACCTGTAACTAAAATTATATTTGTAGTCTCCAGAGACCAGGGAGAGTGTGAATTGGTGAGTTCCATTTAAGTCAAACACGTAGAGCTCCTGGGAGGCCGGAGAGGCCACTTCGTAGGAACTGGGACCAGATGCCAAAGAGCCTGAGGACACACACGAATGTGTTTATTTCGAACACTTGACCTCAATTTGGTTGGAGGCATTGGTTAATGCACAACACTATTGGGATCAAATTAATGCGTGTGTTACACACACTCGGGGTATCAACATGAGACTTAATTTGTACCCACTGTGGTGCGAAGTTGGACAACACATGTCCAGCAACCAATTTAAACTCAATCAAATGACTCCATACCGGAAAGTGGTTGGTTGCGCCGGATTGCTCGGATGCGGATATTTCCTAGATCGGCCACATACAATGTCCCATCCGGGGACACGACCAAAGAGGAAGGACAATCAAGTCTTGCATCTTTTGCATAACCATCTCCTGTTTGGTAACAGTCACAGTTGGCATCATTCTGCAGGAGGTAGATCAAAGAGATTAACAATAACTACAACGAAAGCCTTTTGGGGGCGACATGAAAAACAACAGCAGCCGATATATGAACTAAGAAATTAAGTGGTTTAACTACCTTGCAGTCACAATCTGCCGGTGCTCCAGCAAGGAAGGTAATTTCTCCATCAGTTGACACCTAAGAACAAGCAGTTTACTAAGTGGGGGAAATAAAAGTCTCTTTTGAGAGAAGAGAGCCCAACTGAAAATAATATCCAAAAAATCTATTTATCTCCTTTCAAATGTTCTCTCTCTCTCTCTCTCTCTCTGGGTTGCTCTCGACCACGCTGCTCGCGTGTTTATTAGGTGTTTCCTACGGCTTGTCATCAAGTCAACTGTAGTTAGAAAGCGGAACTAAATTAGATATAGCCCAAAATTATTCATACACCAGGGGTATGAATAATTTCGGGCTTGACTGTAGGCCTATCGATATTGCAAATAGACCAGATGTATTCAAGCCCGAAATTATTCATACCCCCTTGGGGTACACACACACAGACAAATATGTGTGCGTGCGCGCATGTGTGTGTGTGTGTGTGTGTGTGTGTGTGTGTGTGTGTGTGGATAGAGATCTGACAAATCGAAAAAAAAATTCAAACTAGTCTGTCAACCTGGTGGGAGTTTCATGGGGCCCCCCAGCATGCTTGGGCCTCCAGAAATCTTTCCCCTCCTCCCAGTTCGACGCCCCTGAATCATAATGATTACCTGTCGAATGCGATGGATTTTCTTCTCGTCCGTCTCTGTGATGTACAGAATACCATTGTAGGACAAAGTAATGGCTGTTGCTCCCTCTAGCATGGTCTGAACGGCTCTCTTTCCCATTGTGTATTCAATCCCTGGGACTTGGCAGTGCATGGGACGGCCTGCCACAATGCGAACCTGAATGCGCACACAAACAGTATTCCTCAATGAGGTTCTGAAAAGAACTAAACACATAATGTTGGTGCTTTCTTTCTACCTGAGTAGGAAAGACAATACCTGTCTATTTTCAGTGATCTGCAGCACAACATTGTTGTCCAATACATAGATGGAATTGTCCATGGGACTGATCGCAAGATCAGTGGGCCATTCCAAACGAACCTGGATGGAGAGATGTCCAAATGGAGAGTTTTATCTCAGACAAACTCTAATCCTTTTAGGACATGTTTTTCCCAGATATACAGTATGTATAGTGCAGGGCTGCCCAAGTTTGGCCCTCGAGAGCCCCAATCCAGCCTTCGCGACCAGGTAATGGCCTACGCATCTCACATTTAGCAAGTGCCATTTTCAAAAATTTTCGGGGTCCACAGAGGAATCGAAATATTCATATTTTCACATAACACGGCGCAGTACACGTAGTGTCACGTCACCTGTCTTATGTGCATGCTGGTATCACATGTCAGAGGTCGTGCTGATGTCAAATCATTGCTTCCCAGCACTGTGGAGATGATCCCGTTGCGGTCCACTTTTCTGATCATCGTCCCATCGACAAAGTAGATCAAACCATTTTTGTCAACTGCAATCCCTGTAGAGAGAAGAAGAAAAAAAACCACATAACCCAAGCACAGCATATATCATTTCACATTTTTTGCTGTCATCATTTGTTGTCTTCATCTCAGAGATGTACATGAGCCGTCATCATTGTCATCCGCTCCCTCCAGCCACTGGTGTCTTCACTCGAATCTTTTGTGTCAGGTCTGCCTCGTCTCATCAATTTCTTTGTGTTTAGTTCCCTAATTTCTTTCAGTCTGTGTGTTCAGCCTGGAGCACACCGCAGGGTTAGCCCGATTTTAAACTCAACCTCCCGACAACTGCAAGGATGTTCCGAGTACCCAAAAAGATACATTGAGCAAATAATCCTGTCGCGTGTGGTGTGTTCAGACTTAAATCGACCGGATGGAAGGACTTTTTGGGCAGCTTTGATTATTTTGGCGTGACTGTTAACTGTGTGTCGTGTGCACGCAGCCTGTTGACAGTGACGTGCAGCCAATCAAAAAACGAGGTGACGAGGCAATGCGGAATCATGGTGGGGAATTCAAAATCAAAACAGTCATGTCACAACAGAAAGTCTGTGCTCACGCTGTTTCCACTCCTTTGACCGAGACCTTTTCTTTTTATGTTGCCTTTTCTCTGCAAATCACAAACCATGTCCACTGCATCGTCTTCGTCCGCCATGTTTGTTGACTTGAAAGTCATGTTTGCAACATTTCTCGTCTGACCTGGGATTTCATGAATGAAATCGATGCGCGTGTGACGTGTTGGTTTTGCCACGTGGCTGCACATCACACACTGTGTTCAAATCTGTTATCCCTGTAATTTTATTTATTTTTTTCCTTGTCATGTGTGGGGTATCTAAAGTTTGGGAAGTCTGCCAACAATTTTAAAGTCATGCCATGTGAACGAGGCCTTTTCAATATTTCTGGTCTTTTTTTTTTTTTTTAATTCCGAAAATAATAAGAATAATTTTAACCCTTGTGGACCAAAACATCCCATAACAGGACTGTTGGCGTACAAACTAAAATTATGTCATGATCTATTAACATGTTGAAGGCGCTAACTTGTCCATATTGAATAGTCCAAATTCAATGTTTTTGTTTTTTACTTATATGCAGATGATAGTGACTTATACCCATAGCACAATACTGCTTTTTATTGCTTTGATGTCCATAGAGGGCACCAACCTCAATAAGTAAATAGAAACTATATACAGTATGTATGGATAGGTCTGACGCCACTGAACATTTTTAGTGGTCACAAGAAAAAAAAGGATTTAGAAATGACTTTGATATTACACTTTAAAGCCACCATTCCATTATGGTGCCTTTGTCCGGTGTGTCGTTAAAAACAATCAACGCACAAGGGTTAAATTGGATCTTAGTACATGAGTGAGCGAAGAATGGAGCAGGAGATCAACAGGCAGATCGGTGCAGCATCTGCTGCGATGCAGACTCCCTTTCTGTCTGTTGTGGTGAAGAAGGAGCTGAGTCGAAAGGTGAAGCTCTCCATTTCCTGGTCGATCTATGTTCCCGCACTCACCTTTGGTGACGATCAGTGGGTCGTGACCAAAAGAACAAGATCATGGATACAAGAGACCAAAATGAATTTCCTCCTCTGGGCTCTCCCTTGGAGATAGGGTGAGATACTCAGTCATCCGGGAGGGGCT
>CAAKHF010027035.1:168175-188829 GCA_901007745.1 Hippocampus kuda | reverse complement strand
ATACCCTTGACCCTGCGGCTGACGCTCATCAAAGGAGTACTGGACACACAGAACAGGATGGCATACCATATTTGTGTGTGTGTGTGTGTGTGTGTGTGTGTGTGTGTGTGTGTGTCAGAGGGCAAGTCAAAAAGCGCCTCATTAGGTGGTGAAGACTGAGCTTGGACGCCAGCGTCGCGCTATCCAAACCCGCCGCCGCCGGAGGAGGAGGAGGAGCCCTCCGCTTGCACACACACGCGACACGGTGAAGAGTCATCGTGATCTTGCGCCGCTCAAAGGGCAGATCTGTCCTCTCCTAGCGAAATGACTCCTCACGCGGTCACATCAATGTCGATGGGACCGAGGTCAGAGAATACGTGCTCAATTTGCCGAACTCACCCAAGGTGGAGTACAAGGCTCCAAAGCGGTTACCCGAAGCCTCGGACTACTGCGCAGTAGAGCGTGGATGGGAGGAACGGAGCCCTCACCTTCTTCTGCTCGTCCTCGGCGTCGGCAAACAGCTTGCGCACGTTGGCCTCCGACTCGCCCACGTACTTGTTGAGGATCTCGGGGCCGTTGACGATCTTGGGCTCGCGGGCGTTGAGCATCTTGCCGATCTGCCGCGCCATCAGCGTCTTGCCGCAGCCCGGCGGGCCGTAGAGCAGGATGCCCTTCACGTGCTTGCAACCTGCGCACACACACGACATCGGCCATTCCCAACCTTTATGACGCCAAGGCGCATATTGCACAAGAGAGATATCTTATGAGCCAATATCAGACCAAAACAAAAAAAATTGTGACTGATTATGTGAAATTGGCTCGGTTCAGATCGCTCGCAGCACGCTCATGAGTTCACGGTAGCGAAGGAAAAAAAAGCTTCGCTGGTGTTTAATCTGGCAAAGGCACTGAGCGCCGGAGTCTCCGACTTTGGTCCCTGGCAGCAGCTCATCAGCGCGCCGTTGCGTGACGCGCAGCTCGGAAGACAGTGTGGCTTTCACGGGCGGCCGTTTGCACCTGCGCTGCGACATTTGGGCTAATTGAGAGGCTCGCTGATAAGCATCAGCGCTGCCATTTGCAACCGCCGAGGGAGGGAGGGAGGAGCGGCCAGGTGGGAAGTCGTCTTCGGCGGCGGAGCCCGGCTGACCTCGGCGGGAGTCAAACTCCCTCGCAAAGCAAACCCTCGCACCCAAAACGCGTGTGCTTCAGACCCCCCCCCCCAACCCCCCGCCCCCGCTCTGAATTCCCCCTTGCTGTCAGCGCCTGTGCCTCTCACGCAGGCCAATTAGATCTGGCGCTATCTGGCTTTGAGATCTCGGCACAGCGGCCAGCTGGACGCAACCAAAGGCCGACTCCCGCGCACCAGCGCTCGGCTAAAGGTCGACATCGCCAGCTTGTGTGTGTCTGTGTGTACACTGAGGGGATTCGGGACCAGACCCACCGTGCACAGAGAAAAAAAAATAAATCATGAATTATTTTTGTTTAACATTTTGTGGTGGGTGCCTACGATTCCCAACACTTTGCCCACAATTGCCCACATTAATAGTTTCGACACTCAAAGTGGAACCTCCATTTAGTCGTTCTGCTGGTGAAATAAATTCGATCACCAAACACCGTAACATACTGTAGGAAAAAAGCAAAAGGACCGGAGGTAGCAATTACTACTTTCCCACTTTTTTTTTCTCCACATGGCCAACTCAGTGATGCACATATACACTCGTTTTTCAATGCAGTCATTTTAGGAGTGTTCCACGGGAACATGTGCAAAATTGTCGAATTGGCGAAGGCCGAATGGCAAATCAGTAAGAGTTCACTGGAGGAAAAAGGAAAAAAAAAAAGTCTCTTTTGCACAGGTCCTCACAAGTCTGAGGATCAGGACTGATGTGTCGGGAAGAGAGGCGGTTGAGTCACAAAGACGTTGTGAATCATGTGGCACCCGTCAGACGCTAGCCTGCGTGCTACTCGCCAATTATGACAGATGACACATTCAAAGCTGCCTTTGCCCTCCGTTTGGATTTAAGGATTACTACATGCCATGAAGGAGTTTGACATCTCATGATAATCCAGTGCTGACAGCAGTTACTCTACTTCAAATAAATTAAATAAATCATTTTTCTGAAGTCTGCCCACACATGCACGGTTATTTTGGCCCTTCTGCCTGTCATGTGTATGCCTGAGCAACAGGTGGCGCTCAGAGAGGAACTCACCCATCTGTTCCACGATGTCCAGAGGGAAAACTCGTGAGGCGAAAGCTCGGCGGAAGATGTCGGAAAACTCCTTGTCGAGGCCGCCGATGCCCATTTTCTCAAAGTTCCAATCGGGGTTGATGATGGATTGGCGAGACTCTCGGGTCTTGGATTTCCCTGTGCGCCCAGTGGACAAACATGCACGTTTTGAAATGTATTATTAGCGAGTTGCCGGTTTTAGGACAAGATCGGTCTTGCCTTTCACTTGAAACACATGACTTTTGCATTTGGACCATCTGAATTTTAAACAAAAGTGCGCCATTTGTTTTGGAAAAATAACTGCGCTTTGCCGCAGTATGTGTTGTGACTGGAATATTTTGTACAAGTTGATTGATGACTTGCTGAACTCAAGTCATGACTCCTCCTCTTTGAAATTGAGTGGCGACTTCCTCGACTTGCTGAATTAAAAAAAGCCTACATGTGAGCACGGTGCCCTCTTGTGGCCATAGAGGGCACTGTCATTCCATCCCGGGCGATGACGGCTGTGCTCCGAATCGTTCATTTATTCCTTACTCTCTCATCCTTCCATTGAGGATTTGAAAAGCAATTCATCATTCACATGACTATTTTTTTCTTAAACACTACTTGGACATCGCCAAGTACATCATTGCTGTGGCATAAGTACAACATCAGAACCATGGCTCACCAATCAGCGTCATGGAGGAACTCTCCGCCTTCTCAAAGATCAGCTGACTGTTTGATAGCAACAAGCCAATATCAATCTGGGGGAAAGACACAGAATGATGATTATTAATCACGTGACGTCATTGCAAAAGGCAGCAGAAAGAAAAAGAACACCTTTGCTTTTTTGACCGCGCTCTGGTCGCCTTTTAGGATGCTGGGGTCCATGCCTTCCATATCTTTCACCAGCACGTCAAATGCCTTATCGCCAAACTTAAACGCCAGCTGCAAAAATCACAGACACACAAAATGGCGTGGACATATTTGGGAAAAAGGCATAAGCATCTGGTACCTGCTGGCCTGTGGTGAAGGCCTGGTGGTTGAACTGCTGAATGAAATCGTTGGCCATCACGTCCGAGTCGTACGGGTTGCTGTCGGCATTCTTCTTCTGCAGAAAATCGATCTCCACTGTCATGGAGCCGATGCACTGCTTGGACTTGTCAAACGTGTAGTTGGAGACTGCGTGACATATTTGAGCGGGATTATTGGGAGCTTGCGCCTCAGGATTGACGGAAAGGCCGCATGGCTCAAAAATTCAGCAGTATTACCATAAAACGGAAAAACTAGAGTGGCGGAATTGAAAGCAGTGCCGTATTAAAGTCATTATTGTCAAAAGAGTACTCTGCGGTCAGAATTAGAAAAAAAAAAAGAAGTCATTACAAGCAACAGGGAATTATATTTTAAAAGGGACGTCTGTGTTAGACTGCCCTCTGGTGGCCACGGCGCACACACCAGAGGAAGCAGCACAGCGTCCATTTAACTGAAAGGTGGGGGTTTTATTCTTTACAATCTACAGTATTTATGTCATAGCTGCATGTTTTTACAAAGTAAAATATTCTACAGTGGGTACTTCAATTCGTCATCTATTTTTCACCCTGTACATCATCGATCAAGGCTAATAATCCTCACTTTTGATCGACACTATAGCTCTTGTATTGGATCTCAAGTGTACCTAATGGAGTGGCCTGTGACAGCATCTTTTTTTTTACTCACCTTCCACCTCTTGTCCGATGGATAGACCGGCCCATTTTCTCTGTTTGGAGGAAAAAACAGAACACCAGGTGGACTTTTATTGTTTCTAAGTCACAACACTGAGGGGTTGGCTAGCGGCTTCAAAAGCAGACTGGAAGTCCAGCGGAGGAAGAATAGAAGGAAGAGAGGGTTAGCCAGTACCTTTGGGCTGGTGCGGAGGCAGCGGCCCGGGTTAAAGATGGACGAAGAGGAAGCCGAGTTAAAAGGAGGGAAAACGCACTCTGTTACAAGCAAGAGTGGGTTCACACACAACCCTCGTTTAATTTTCCAGAAAGTGTAAAATGACAATGAAGTTAGCAAGAACAAAAATGCTCCATCGCATCCTTGGAAGGAAGCGAATAGAAGGTTTTAAAGCGGGGTACACGCAATCTCACGCGTGTCCCTTTTGAAAAACTGGTAAAAAAAAAATAAAAAATCTGCATCAGCATGTGTTTCAGCTTGCTTCAGACTGACAAGAGCCAAAAATGACAAATTGCGATCAAGCTTTGTCAAGGCATGAAGCAGGCTTCGGGGTCCCGAGCCGTACCTGTGGGAGATTGAAGGCAATGCTGCCCATGTTGATGCTCGGGTGCGTCTTCAAGGTGAACACATACTTGTGGGTTAGGTTGCGCACAGTCACATGTCTGAAAGGAAGAGCAAATTAACCCTTAATCATCAATATTGTAGCATTCACACTATTTGTGACGCTTGTGTTTGGTCATGCGTTGTAAAATGGGTGCCAGAGAAAGACGGCATTCGATAAAGAAACGGACATATGTCTCGAAAGGAGAACTTACTGCTCAAACTGCGGCTCTTTCTCGTTGATGACGGCACAGTTGGTCATAGACAATTTGTCCGTCGGGCATCGCGCCGCCTGCATCAACTGATCAAAGAAGATGGACAGAATTTATCAATGAACGTCAGGAAAAAAAAAATCGACAAACTTTATAGTTGCATCTTGACTTTCTGAGTTAAAAGACATTGCTCGGTCAATTTTTTAAAAATCCTGTTTGATTTGCGTTGTGGGGCTTTTTTTTTTTAATCTGTGCATAAACCAAGAAAACAACGATTGCAGGAAAAGGAAGGATGGAAGGAAGCAAGGAAGAAAGAATAGAGGAAAGAATGAAGTGAGCAAGTGAGGATGGAAGGGAAGAATGAATGAACGAAGGAAGGGAAGAGGCGATGACGTGAGAAGTGTACGCCAACTGAACCGGAAGTTAATCGTTGCTGATCGTTTAACTTCACCAACTCAACTCGACAAACGTCTCACAATAACCCAGAAAGATGAACAGTAGTTGAGACCAAACACAAAGAATGGTCGTATTGCGCTTAAAAGATGCAAATTCGAGACCCAAAGTACTTTGTTGACATAGGTCGCAGCTCTTGAAAAAGCCTGCTGACGTCAACAGCCACTGCTCAACTCTGCAAAGCGTTATGATAAGATAAGATAAGACAAGAAATCCTTCATTTGTCTCGCAATGGAGACATTTCCAATTCACAGCAGTAAAGTTATGAAAGGAAGTAGTAAAAGAACGAAATATAGGAGCTGTTGGAAAGGCAGCCACTCTCGCGGGGCCATCTTTAAATCAAAATTAAAAAAATAACACAACATAAGACACAGACAGTCGTGCAATCTTAATCACTTTTCATGCATTCCGGAGCGTCCATTTTGCAGTGCAATTAAACGTTTAAGCCAAACAACAACTATTGTTTCTTGCGACTGTTCCGGGACAATTTTAACACATTTAAGTGTCAGCTAAATCGTACTAGCAGAGGAAAGGTCTGCACAAGATTCCGCTTTCGGTGTTGCCAACTTTTGAATGACAAGTGCTTCTTGTTGCCACCAGTCTTTTCAGTCCTCCAAAAGAATACTTTAAACCTCCTCCGTATGTAAAGTAAGTGCGTTTATTCGTAAAAGGTTCATTCGAGATATACTCACCCTGGTTGTCATCTTTGTGTTGATATCTTTTTTTTTTTGTTTTACTCGGATTCAAGTGGCGTTTTTCTTCCGCTGACAGAGCAAGCGACTTCTCGTATACGTCTCGCGAGATGAGACGCTATCGTGTGACGACACGTGACTAACACGTAAACACGTCACAGCAGTAAGGAAGTATCGAAACAATTGTAAATTGAGGGGTTAGGGTTGACAGATGGAGAGATGGAATCCTTTAATGCAGTTTATAAAAAAGGAGAAAGAAAAAAAAACGTCTGCACCTCCGAACGGATGAACAAAAAAAATCCCTGTCAGTCACAAAAACACTTCCTGCTTCTCTTTAGCCAATCAGACGCAAGCAACATAAGAACGTTTCAGAAAGTATTAAACAGATTATAATTTAAGTAACTAACATAAAAGAATATAATGCTCAAATATAAAATGAAAATAATTGATAATTTAACATAAGCTTACACAATCCTTAGTGGCGTATTTATCATTTTCAATATGTAACATTGACGGTTTAATATCTTTTGACAAACAGTGCCAATCATTTTTTGGATGAGACAATACAGTTGCCAACGTATTTTCATGTCATTCCAAGAGACAGGACAAATGTCTTTAAAATACAAAATATTTATTTTGAAAATGTCTTTATAAGAGAAAAACGAACAAAAAAAAAAACCATACAAATTGTTTGGTTACTAGCATATCACGCTTATGCTAGAAACTAACAATGGAGAAGAGCGGAGTCGGGGGATGCTGATCGGCAAAAAGCCTTTTTTTTTGCCTGATGGGAATTTTGACGTTGCACCCCAACGAGAGGCAGACAAGCGCCAGAGTGGCACTCGCGGTGAAATTTCCTCTCGCCTCTTCTAACATACATGAGCATTCAGGGTTGGGGGGGTAGGCATGTGGCAACCTTTAATTTTTTTTGTTTGTTTTTTTACAAAAACACAAACCCAAACGCAAATATAGTGAGTTTAATAAACTTCTGAAATACAGTGGGGACTGGGGACTGTCGGCATTGATATGAATGAGGGGGTACAACCAAATTTCCAACCTTCCCAAATGGTTAAGTGTGCTTCTGAAAGCCACAGAGAACATGAACAATCAAAAAGGGGGGCGGGGGAGTGTTGTTTCTGCTTTTTTGGGAGCAGAGATTGAAGGCTGAAGAGGTTGAACTGGTATGTACTGTTCTTCCTTTTAATCTTTTTACTGTGGTGGTACAATAAGATTCCCTGATGGCCTGCCTTGGCCGCTGTGTTTAAATGAGATCTCAAAATAATAGGGCCAGGAAAAAAAAACACACACACACATACACAGAAATGTGATACTGTCCATTGAGGGGGAGAGCTGAGGTGTGTCTGATGGGTGGTAGGGTGGGGATCCTGTTCACTGCACTTTTGTCATTTTCTCCCTTGTCCCAGTCTTCAAATGTTACATAAGCTGCTCAAACACACACACACGCTTCCTCCAGGCCACGGCCGCAGGTCTGCTCTGAAGACGAAGATGGAAAATGACACTCAGCATCTGTATGATCATCATTATCGTTTGGTTACTGTCAAGTGTTTACTTTTTTGAACACGTCGGTCACCTATGTCAGCTTCTTGGCTTTGTTGTAAAGCGAGTCGACCACTTTGCTCATGTTCTGAATGGTTTCCAAAGCGGCTTCGTACGTTTTGTCCACCGGTGGCTCCTCGAAGATGATCAGCACCCCTTCCCCCTGGTCCAGGATTCCTGAGGGCCCCCAGTAAAAAAAAATCCAATCAAGTCTCATAGAAGTCAATTTGAATTTTTGAGTTAGAGGCTTGTGAATAAGAAATCTGACTTTGGGTGATGCCGTTTACAAAGTCTCATTTTAAAAATGACACAGGGAAGCTGATGTATTTTATATATATTTTTTTTCTTAATGCGCTATTGCGACAATTTTTGTACTGACCATTTGGCCATGACATCATTTCATCTCTACATGCATGTTCAATCATTTGTACCGTGAAACTTTTTATCCAGAATCATCTGCGATAGTTTGCGCTCTACAGCTTCCTAAAAAAAAGAAAAAACAGCTTCATCAATAATAATCAATCATGAATTTAAAAGTTTGACTTGAAATGACGTACCTTTGAGAGTTTGATGAGAGCTGATATGTGTTCTATCTGGAAAAACAGAAGGAAAGGACACAAAAAAAAAAATAATGGTTTAAAAATCTGTACTGAATTATCGATGAGAAAATAATTTCCCGTCTTGCACATCGTTTGGTGTGGCCCTTGAAAGCTCGCCAGTCTTTCCTTGCGACCAGCAACCAAACAAAACAAGCTTGGCAGCCGGTCGGTCACCTGCACTCTGGAGAAGGGCTCGATGACCCGGATGAGGTTCTGTTCCAGCAGGTTGTCGTACAGCTTGGCCAGGTGTGTGTTGATAATGGGGTCGTCTCGCAGCTCTGCTCTGTACTCTGTGAGGGCCTGCGCGAAGGAGTGGGGGAGGGGTCGCTTGAAAACGCACAAAACTTCACGTGGGACATGACCAAAAGAACCTAAGACTTCTGTTACCTTTTCAAAGTCTGCTAACGATCGGTTCTTGCTGGCCTGGGCCACGCATTTCAGTGCGTCTGTCTACAAGGAGAATGATAATTGATGTTGGGGGGAAAAAAAGGCAATCAGACCAGATGAGCAGAGGCCAAAAAAAAAAAAAAAACCCTTACCTGGCGTCCGGTGTACCGGAGGGCCAGTTTCCCGCTTATCAGAGCTTGTACCTCCTCTGGCCTGCAATGATGAAAAACAAACCCCAAAAAACCCGCAACATCAAATCTGGAAGCTGGATGACAACGAGGGCAATCTATTTGCACGTATACATACGAGTTGAGGACAATCTTGCAGAGGAGCATGTATTTGAGGGCCGTGATGGCTCGCGGGCTGTCGATGGAGTCGTAGCCCTCGAAAGCCTCGAAGAAGTAGGAGTAAGCCGTCTTCCAGTCCTTCTCCTCGGCCGCGTGGATGATCCCTGCACGCGGAACACAAGCGCCTCGATGACGAGCGGTTCATGTCGAAGATCAAACTCAAGGCCCGCCGCATCATTTTACGTGGCCCGCAAACGTCCTTGGTGTACACCGCCCTCACGCAAAAAACGTGTCCAGACAATTGCAACGGTGCACAATGAAGGCTCGGTTCCCACCTGACTGCATGTCGAGCGCCGCCTGCAGCTTGGGAGGACAGTAGATGGCGTTGGCGGTGGTGCGCGCCGAGGTGAGCGCGGCGCGGGCCTTGGGCAGGTTACTGAGGGCGTGGTAGGTCTTGCTCTCCAGCAGCTGCACTTCAACCAGCAGGGCTTTGTCGTCCATCTTCTTCAGCTCCAGCAGCAGCTGCGACCCTGCGGCGGGCACCAGAAAATATCGCGCTTGCCTTTAAGTCGCCAGCCATGATGGCATTTGTCATGTGTGATGTCAGAGCTCCAAGATGAGCACCCACCGAGCGCCAAGGCCTCCTGGTACCTCTTGGTGTCAAAATAGAGCGAGATCAGTCGAGCCTGTAGGCAGGAGAAGGAAACGGACCAAAACATGAATCGCATCAGTACATTTTGAATCAATTCCTTGAGCTTAGGTCAGTCCATTTTATTTTATTTTTTTAATGTGTCTTCACCTCGAGAGCTTGCCGCAAAAAGGTCCTCTTCTCGGCCTTGGCCCACTCGATGCATTCCAGGCACAGCTCCACCTCCTGGCCCGTGGCCGCCTCCATGTCCAGGAACAAGTCCAGCAGCGAGCGCACCAGCCGGGCCGCTTTGGCCTTGCTGATGGAGATCAGGAACGGCCGCACAAATTTCAGCAGACCGCCGAGTTCTGGGGGGGAGACGAGTATTAGAGACACAAGAGACTTTGCCCGAAAAAGAAAAATAATGACACTTTGTGGGAGTTTTCACCTGCCGCCTGTCCCGTCTTGGCCAGCAGCGTCCCCAGCTCCAGGATGCTCTGCTCTTTGACTCTGACTGCTTCTTCATCGTTCTCCTGGACGTCTCGCCTCACTGCAAACGCCAAACCGTTACAAACACATCCTGGTCGTTCTGTTCAAATATGGCTGACCGCAGTTCGTCAACAGAAACAAAGGCGGATTTGGCTTGTTTATATTCCAACAGATGCAAGTGGATCAGTCTAACGCATCGTTACTGTTTGATGAAGAGTGGAGGTTTTTGGCAATTAGTTTTGTGAACTGGTGATGGCTGACTGTATTCTACTCTTAAGTAATTTTATGTTTCCGAGGCGTCTTCAGGTCAATGTGTAAGGGAAAAAAATGTGGATATCATTTCGCAAAGCATTTCGCTTTCGTATCGTCAGTGCAAAGGCAAGTTGTAACAAGACGTTTGCTCGAAGCGCTTCATGAGCAGTGGTGGGAAGTAACAATCGTGTGTCACATTTTTATTTTCCAAGACACTTTTTTGCTCCTGCTTTCTGGAAAACATACAACATTCATATTTTTTTCTTCGGATGACAACCACCATGAAAAAAATGCACAAATTGCTGATGATTTCAGTTAATCGTTTGTCTGTAATGTCCAAAAATCTGCAAAAATATTGATCACTGTTTTCCAAAGTCAAATCAGATGTTTGCAAATTGGGGGGGGGGTTCCTGACAGCTGAAGTCCGCGACTGTGACAAGGCAATTTGAGGGCAACTTAGCCGGTGTTTACACATGACATACATTACACGGAGCCTACGTTTAATTCGCTTTTTTAAAAACACAAAACTATCGGAACACACGTTGGCGAAACGCTGTCGTGTCATCGCGAAGAACGATCTATATCCACAAAAATCTAAACTATAATCACAACACATATCACAGCCTTAACAATCACTGTCACGATGACAACAGGCTAGCTGTTGAGCAACAACGATACTCGAATGGCATATATTGAAAAATCGACTCGCAGGTCGGTAACAGTGGGGAAAAAAAATGTTAACAAAAGACAAAATACGAATTGCTTGAGGCGTCAGGCCTGTTAGCAGAGCGGCTAAGCGGCTAACGGCCGTCCACTACCGCTGGACGGGAGCTCCCATTCAACAGTGAGTCAGCACCGCGCAGCCGGCTCGCTGCTACCCAACGAGCGGCGGCCCACGAGCGACCAAGCGGCGAGAAAACACCCCCCGTACGGCAAAGGGCTCCCCAACTTCGAAATAAAAGCGTGACACGTACCTATCGAGTGCAGGATGTCGATGGAGGCGTCTCGGTCCGTGCTAATGAGAGACTGAGCTCTCTGAAACTCGACCACTGCTGCAGCCGCCATCTTCCTTATTCAAAGTGCAGCCTGAATGGCAAGTACGTACAGGATGTGACCTCATGGTGACCGGGAGCATGCCGGGAAATGAAGTTTAACGCCCAAATAGCCCTTTGTGTTATCACAATAACCAATATAAAGCGAACTACATTCAATAAATCACTTCATGTTAACAAACTATACAAAATTACATCGAACCTATATTTGAACACAGAGTGTGGTGTAACGTATGAAGACATATGATATTAACATACTCACGGCATATATTTTTTATCCTCTGTGAAGGATGACCATTGTTACTGCAGTTTACTGAAGAGTGACCATCTCTTTGTCTGTATGATTGTGTTATTCTGCCCCCCGGTGGCCAAGATGCGCACACCAGAAGGAGCAGCACAATGGCTATTGATTTTCAGCAATTAAGTGGTTTGTTTCACTCTTTACAGTCCATATTAAATCATTTTTGTATGCTTTTATAAAGAGGGTAGTGGATGTCACTGCACCCGTGTGATGACAGGAAAATTGAATGTAATCCACATTTAATCTCATGTTATTTCAGGAATCATCATAACAATCTCATAGCAGCAATAGTTTATTTTGGTTCTTCTGAGGTTTTAGATTCTTACAGAAAATAAAAATGTATCCCTCTTTACTGTTTACGGTTTGACTACATTTCCCCGACAATCAATATTTGCTCTTTGCAGAGATAACACGTGTGTCAAACATAAAATGAGCACATTTCCTATTGATTTAGCCCTTGGGGAGGCGCGATTAGTGTCAATGTGCCTCAAATTGGGTCAAGCGCAAACGTCCTCCAATCACCGGACGCTTGGTGGGGCGTTCAGGTGCACGCGCTGCACTGTACACCGCGCCTGCGGGTTTCTTCGCACGCACTCGTTCTACAAGCGGCTGCGCGGCGCGGACGCTGTACAGGAGGACCACCGCCTTTGCGCCATCACTGCACAACACAACACGGCACGATACACAGCACACGACAAAACGCGGCACTACGCATCAGCCGGCTCGCAGCATCACGGCCGCGGGAGCAGCAGAAGGAGCGCATCCGCATCCCCAGCATCCTCGCTGCGCATCCGTTGCGTGTTTTCCCGTATTGGTAGATTTGTGATATTTTTCCGTCGGAGATTATCGCTTTGAAACGGACCGAGATGCTCGTCAGTCGCCGTTCATGAGGGGCAAGAAGCTCGTCCTCATCGTCGTCGTCGCTGCACAGTCATTCCAAGACCTGCAGGTAAGCTTTATTTTCATTCGATTCGTCTTTTTGCTCGGATGTTAAACTGAATTACATCGAGTTCTTTCCGTGGGGATGTAAGATATGAATGTCTCTTTTCACGAGTATGGATTTTTTTATTTTATTTTTTTGCAAGGGTGGCTATAAATAGCCTCGTATCCACCACCGGGCTCATCTTCAGAACCACGGAGAGCATCCGCGAGCCGAAAGTAGCATCAAAAATCCACCAAAATCAGCTTTACACTCGGTTCTGGGGGTATAAACTGCTGTTTTTCTCACGGATGACGGCACCGAAGTGATGCAGGATGATAAAGCGAAGGTTCGGCTTGGTTGACTTGCTGCTGCAGTGAGGGCGATTAGAAACAGAGACATAGTTACCTCCTGGTTTCTTGCAAACGATACCCCATAACTACTACATGGCGCTCGAGAGGCACCCAAGGGGACTCTGAGAACGCTGTTTACATTTCTGGCGTCCATTTTAGTGATGGTGGGTGCATGATTCAGTCATCCGCCATGGAACATGAAATATGGATTTGTGTTTTTGAAAGATGAAAAACGTTGAGTGTGTGTGTGTGTGTGTGTGTGTGTTTGTTATTGTTTTTACACCGTGTGGCACAGGCACGAGCAACACGTATGAAATATTGTTGATCATTGGATCCGATTATCTTCATTAAATGCATCCTCTGTTGTGAGCGTGCGTGTGTGTGTGTGTGTGTGTGTGTGTGTGTGTGTGTGTGTGTGTGTGTGTGTGTGTGTGTGTGCGTGTGTGTGTGTGTTATAAAAAGAGAAACTGACCATGACATATGCTAGGCTGTCAAAAAAGGCGGCGACAGTCAGGCTGAGAATCATCTTCTGTGACAAAAAAAAAAAAAGCGACAAAATGAGTCTCGTGTGCACGTCAGTCATGAGAAGCACCGTCAACACCGCTTTCCAAAGACCAATCAGAGTGAAGCTAATTACAACACAATTGCTCGGGGGAGCCGCTTGACTCATCTGGCCCTCAAAATAGTTACACCAAACTGGCAGAGTTAGAAAGGGGCTTTGGTCGCCGAGAATTTTTGGCAGCGGACAAAAGGGCGACGCGGGAAATGATGGCAGACAAAAGCAAAACAGGATATTCGGTCATTCCAAGCCACGTCGGAAGAGAGACTCCTCATTTCCACTCGGCTGCACGCTGAAATCATTTGGTTGCGTGATTACAATAATCGACAGCTTTAAGAAGGCTTCGCACGCACGGCTGGCGGGGGCCCAGTGGAGAGTCGGGCACGCAAATAAGCACGATCTTTCATCAATACGCGTCCAACGGCGACCTTCGCCAAGGCTGCCGGATGGGAATGGGGGGAGGAAACAAGCTCAGCAGGGCCACAGAGCACTAAAGACTATTGACTGACGGATAACCTTTGCAAGGAGATGGAGGTGGGGGAAGAAGAGGAGGAGGAGGAGGAGGAGGAGGAGGAGGAGAAGGAGGCGACGTGGCGACCGAGTCTGGAGGTAAGAGGATCAATCCTGAGGGTCATGTTAGGCTGTCATTTTTCCTCAGATTACCAAGACGACTTTGGAGAGTGGCTCAACCTGACAAACCTGCTCGTAGCGCTGCACATAAAAACAAGGCAACCGCACCCCGATGGGAGATCAAACTGACCGTATTTCCAGAAATATCGGATTTTTCTTATGTAATTTTTGATACAAATAAACACCTCCCCTTCCATCGAGGGCTTCCTGTTTTCTGTCATTTCAATCATGGATGTGCAGTACCCAGATCCAACAAAGGTGGCAGTGCAGCTTACCGCCATCATACTCATCCAAGGTTATTCCCAAAACAAAAAAAAAAAAGGAAAAAAAAGCTAGCTCATATTAGCTGATCGTTAGGCAACCAGCGCACATAAAAGCCTTCTTCAAGTAATTGCCCGGTACTTTACATTTCCAGTCGCGCCTAAAATAACGAGTGAGACAACTTTTCCAGATTTGAGCCGTCGCTCAGTTGATTTGCATGTCTAGAGTTGCTAGCAAACATTTGAAATTATACAATGAAAATTACACATTGGATATTCAAACAAAATGCTAGCTTAATGCTAACACACAATGCAAAAGCTGTTCCATGGGTTTAGGCAATTTTTGGGGGGAGTGGAATAGCGGCACTATATATGGAGGCGCAATCAATAGAATTTAATATACACACACGCGAGACAAATGGAAAACATTGCATTGAGGAGAGAGTGGGTGGAATGGTGATGGGGGGCCGAGGGAGATTGGGGGTGGGCTACAGGTCGTTATCGCGGAACAACCACCAGTCAATTAACCCCACGCGCGTGATTAATCTCCTCATTTAACTGGGCTCAATCACGCCCAAGGATTTGTCAGGACTAATTGAGCACATCTGCTGCGGCAACGACGCCAAACACAAACGTAAATAAGAAGAGGGGCCACTTCACCTGTGCCAAGGAGCGGTAGCGACGAAGCAGCCAGATCACAAAGAGCATCAACATGCTGTGGAGAAAAGTGGGAGGGGAAAAAAAAAACAAAAACAAAGGGACAATGAATGTCTCACAGTCGTAAACAAAATGTGTTAAGACAGAAGCGCTATGGTAACATGTGGAAAGAATATTTTATGTAACACATTGTTCAGCGGAGAAACTCCCGGGGCACAATATTAGGTACACCAGCGCAATGTAACAAATTTCACGAGTGATTGGTTCGGTAGTTATGTATCATCAAATTGAGTTTTTGTGTTTTCAATTCCGATTTTCAATTCAAATTGTTTTGGTTAATCTTTGATTCGGCCTTTTTGTTACATTTTTTGTATAAAACAAATATGTCAGAATCCGACGATATATTTCACTCAACGATATCCAAAGCAAACCAAAACTTTTTTTTTGGTATTAAAATGCTCGAGCTCGGTGTATAATTTGATGGCCAATACAATGCAATGAAAATTAAAAATAAACATTTTAAGAATTGTGTCTATTTATTCGAACCCCCAAACATTCTTGAAAAGGCGGTGAATAAGTATTTTCGATGAAAAATCGGAGGTCGGCTAAATTTATTGATTGATTTAGAACTGACGAAAACTCAACGTCTTAGTGGAGAAATCGAGAAACTAAGAAATAGTTCTCAGTGTGATGCGGTACGGTACTTCCACCACAATATTACAAATATTGTGCAAAGAATACCTCATAAAGCGAGCGGTATTATTTTTGCAGAGGCTTATTATGTGACACACACCCTGTATGGATCGTGGAGGTGTACCTAATGTTGTGTCCACTGGATGCATGACAGAATTTTTTTTTTTTTTTTTTTTTACGATGACCATGGATTTTATCTATGAAGAGTAACTACCAAACTAAATGAAGGTCACCGAGAGGAATCATTGAGAGGTAATTTAAAGTAATATTCACCATCCGACCAATGAGAACGTTCCCGTGGCTCTTTTCACTGTTAATATCGCCGCCTGGAAATGAGGAGCAATTAGTTATTATGAGGCTCGTCCTATAAATAAAGTGTGCAAGCTTGCGCTGTAAGTGATTGTAACCTCTGAGGTTGCAAATGAGAAGGTTGTTTGTCCATAGCAATCTTCAAAGAATCGCAACAAAATGAATTCACCCAACACACAATACGTTTACAGTAAAAATGAAAGACAAACTGTTTTTCATAGAACAACTGAAAATATCGATATCATGGAACATTATTGTTATCTAAAATGACCTACATTGTGATACATTTTTTTTCCATTATCGCCCAGCTCTAAAGACTCCACAAAAATCGTGTCAATTAACCTATTGTTTACATGACACAACTCAAGATAGCTGTGATAATACCGCCCTGAAACTGATACGATCAATTATGCATGCTGTTTGTTCATAACAACTAGGGAACCAGAAGTGGGCATTCCATCAGTACTGACGCAACGTCCGACAGTCCGTCACTGACGAATGACGACAAAATTAAAATAAATAAATAAATATATGACGGGCTAAGTAGTGACGCAGCGTCCGACAGTCCGTCACTGACAAATGACGACAACATTTTAAAAAATAAATAAATACATGACGGGGCGATGTACTGACGCAACGTCCGAGGGTCCGTCACTGACGAATGGAACATGCATGCATAAGAATCCGTACGCTCAGGCAAGCCAACAACTAATTCATGCACAGAGAGGTAGAGAAAGTAGCTTTGAACGCGAGAGATGTTTTTCCAGAAAACTTCTTGTCAGTCACAAAGAAGAAGAAGAAGAAGACGAAGAAAAAGCAATCGAGTCAAGGCAACTTGGTTTTGGTTTCCGGAAGGATTTACAAGGCACCTTATCCACCAGGATTGTACCGTTGGCCACAATGCAACGGTTAAAGTCATCCAAACTTTAAAAGTAAATGTTTCTGCCACTTTAAGAATTAAAACGGCAGTTGGCCGCCACCGGCGTGCTCCGGCTGCACTTGACAGTTCAACAGATTGGCAAATAAAGCGCATGTGATATCGATGCGCGTGTTTGCCTTGCCTATTTTAGCATCTCATAAAACTCAAGAACACGGTGACATGCTAGCAGCCTGCAATTGAACTGACCAATTAAGAAGAGTGTTTGTGCATAACAACCAGAAAATGGCACAATAAAGGCAAACACAACAAACACTAAACAAAAACACATCATAAAACCCAAGGAGGGTTTGCTACTACCCAACTGAAACTGATATGATCAATTGATAAGGTTGTTTGTCCATAAGAACTAGAGAATCCACAATAAATGTCATCGCATTCAAAGCAGTGCATGTTGGGGCCGCATTCACATGCTTGGGTGACCTATTTCAACAAGTCGTCAAACTGAAGAGGGCTGTGACATGCTATCAGCCTGCGATTGATCCGACCAATTAAGAAGGGCGTTTGTGCTTAGCAACCAGAGAATGCGCGCTAAAACGATTCCTTCTATTCAGACAAACATGTTTACACCAAACACGAAACAAACTCAGGGTAACCTTTACAATGCAGCTTGTTTCGACAGGTCATTAGAAGCAGCCTGAAACTGATCTGATAACAACCGCGAGAGACAGACAAGCATGTTTGACATGAGAGCGCAGGAATGACGAGAATGAAAAAAAAAAAAACGTGCGCGCATGGCCGGATATGAAAGGCGCCGCCGGCGAGTCTTGCATTTTAAAAGCGCAAATATCTGCATGATCACCTGTGCTACATTGCTGCTTTGGCCTTTTCCACACAGCCGCTATCATTCAATCTAACAACACCATGGCAGGCAAAAGAGGAAATCAGAAAGCCACTGGCCCCAAAATAACCATATTTCCACCATGTCCAAATTAGTTACCCGTTGAGCCCATTTGAATTCTGTTGCTAACCAAAACAGCAGCAACAGCTAAAGAATGAAAATGGTCAGTTGGATTGATTAAAGTTCATGCTGCAAATGAGGTCCGTGTGCAAACATGAATAAGCTAAACCAATGAAGAAAAAGCAGCTAAACCAACAAAGCAGTAGTGCATATTTCCCCCATCGTCTTTCATGCAGTTTCAAGCAGGAGGTCACTACGTGTTCTCATTTATTTTGGCCGCTTTTCCTCGGTTGTTGCCGTTAAGCTTTTCACAATACCGTCATTTTTATTTTAAACCCTATTTTAAATCCTAATAAACGTACATGCAACAGTGATGATTAATTCTAAATGTTAAAAAGAAAAAAATTGTCCACCTGGCATGGATCAACATGAGGCTGTACAGACTGAATGATGACTGGTGTATTATTAGTCTGTGCAAAACGAAAACGAGAGTATTAGTGAATCGTTGCTCTTCAAACCAGCTATAATAAGCACTTATTGGTAATAAAGAGTCAACGCGCACTCACGTTGCCCTCCTCTCTACGCTACTGATTTCGCGTTATCATTTCGAGCAAGATAGGGTTATTAGCTCTTTCCACAGTCGGCCAAAACAAATAAATCGCTTCCAGCAAGCATGGCTTGGAGTTCACGTCACGACAGCGATAACGTGCTGTCCCATTAAAAGTTGAGAGCAGGTAACTCGCAATTAAACGAGCTTTTAATAAACGAAGACAGCGTGTTTAGTGAACTACACCGTGCAAGTGTGTTTGCAACCTCGTGGTTACTCGCATGGTTTCACATTGCATTGCTTTTTGTGTGTGAACTCAAATGATCAACTTAAAACAACCTCCAGATTAATAACTCTGCTGCAGTAGCCGCCGCTGTAGCAAGGTTGTTGCTAACTGTCAGAAACATGCGCTACTTACACATCGATAGTCCTCTGAATGCGTGTTAAACATTGCACAGCGGGAGTCGTTAAAGGCGGACTTCATATTCGGACTGTTCATTTCGCCACGCTTGCGTTTGTTGACAAAAATGAATCAGCTTCCATTTGTTTGTGTTTTTGGCTGTTCATCGTATACCATTTCCTGGTCTACGGCAAGCGCAAAGGACAAAACAAATAAAATAAATAAAAACGGAAACAACTTTTGTACGCTGGTTTCTTTCAGTGACGTTAATATCTCTGTTACCCAGGACGTGTTTGTGCTTTGTTGCACTTAGTGCAGAAAGACGCAGAGCCTGTCTATAAATAGAAGTACTTCCAATAATGACATGATGCGTTCAAGTGTCAGGTCGTGAAGTGTAAACCAACCATTGCAAGCTCTCTCCGGCATTCCCCCTTCCAGTCACGATGGCGCTATCACCAGATGCCGAGGAATTAAAAACAAGCCAGCTCATTCACAGTCAAATGTTGCAATGCATGTGACCTTTGTCCAAAACGGCATCTGTAAGTGAAAAACATTGAGAATCAGAGAAGAGAATAAAATGTCAGACACAGGGTGTGTCTGCCGGAAATCTCTAAGGGCTATCTGCCCGCTTTTGTGGGGGAAGGAATCACTCCTGATGTTTTTTTTAAACGCGTTTGCATGCATGATTTGCTGTTTGATGTGTTTCACAAGAATGACAATGGGTGAGTTGCAGGATGGTGAAATAGCAACACAATGGATGTTTGCAGAAATATAACAACTGCAGTTGAATACATTTTCTTCCCAAAAAGGAAATAATAAATAATTTGTATTTCAGCATAAAATTGTCCCGATCCAGTCTTTTAAATTATAATGTTCTAGGGGGATCATCACCCTTATCCCAAGACATCTCTAAGAGTGAATAGTTGAGGTGCTCGCTTCGCTGAACATGACATTTTTTTTGAATATCTGGGTTGGATTAGGAACCGTACAATGTGGGATAATGGTTGTTTCAATTTACAGGCAAAGCTAAGGGTCGGATGAACCTTATTTAAATACAAACACACACACACACACACACACACACACACACCATGACAATAAAGGTATCTAAGAAAGCGGCTTCAGATAAAAAGCTTCCAGAGATTAGCGTTAGACAATGGCGATCTGCACAACGTAACTCAAAAGATGAACAAAAGGATCCGACACAGATTGAAAGAAACCAATTAACGAGGTACAACAAGACTAATGGCACACAACAAAGACACAGGTTGGGAGAACACAAGGGATGGCAGGGAGTCGATTGGACGGGAGACAAGAAGGCCAACAGGCCTGATTAAACTGATGAGGAATGAGGTAAAATGCGGCCGTACGCCGGGGTGGGGATACATGTAGATAAAACTGCAAATAGTGGGTGATACGTACCACAATATAATGGAGTAAAAGTAGCATTTCCTCTGAACAAATATATAAACAACTCTGATGAGCAAAGGGTTACATTTAACTCATTTAGTACCAGCCAATTCTGGACCAAGTCTGAAAAGACGTTTAAATACGTCTTTGGGAGTGAATGAGTTAAGGGAAGTCAACCCCAAAATGTTCTTTACAATATGTTCTATGCCACCCCACTAGTTTAAACACGGCATTCTGATTAATACTGCGTTTGTGGAATATGAATTAAGCAGTAAAATCCACCTGTTTTTGGCCATCTCGGGCGGCGGCCATTTTGACACCTGCTGTCAACCAAAAATGAGATGACGGTTGCTCGGGGCTCAGGTACCAACCAATCACGGCTCATCTGTTTTCCGAAGCTGACAAAATGATCATGAAATACAAAATGAGTTCTTGCAGTTCACGTTGGTTTGCTGTTCAGGAGTTTTGTGCCGTCCTTGAATGGAAAACCCCCTCAGTATGTGGTTATTTTGTTGTGTGTTTCAAACAGGTTAGGATAGTGGATCTTTTACCCATGCAATGAAAAATGTATTGTCAAAAAATGAAGATCGTGTGTTTTGCACACACTTAAAATAGCATTTTTGACATACATTACATGTGGTCTAATGTGCCCCCCCCCCCCCCCCCAGCGCCTG
>CAAKHF010027035.1:157126-168155 GCA_901007745.1 Hippocampus kuda | reverse complement strand
CAGTGGCATTGATTAAAATTTTTGACCCCATCTAGCATTCAAGTTGCCCATCCCTGGTTTCGCTGGTTCAGGTTGTTGCCGTGTGAGGTAGAAAATGACTGTTAACATTCCATATTGTGCACACGTTTTCAGAATGCACTCGTCCGGTCGGGCAGGCTTTTCATGGGTATAATTATGACATGAAAATGAGTGAGGTAATGATCCAGAGTAGTTTCAGACAGTCGTCGCGTTAACAACGAGCGCGATAAAAACATACTCTTCCACGACTGTAGAAAGACGACAGAAATGGAACGACAAAGTGGCTAACGACGCGGATAAGACGTCGCTGAATGGCTGTCGTTTCATGTGATTAATAATTCAAAGCAGTAGGGACGTAACCGACGCAGCTCTCTCCAAAACAAAAACATGTTTTTATTTTGTCTCTCCAGTCTCGTGCGCAACTGCAATATGACATCCCAAAACACTTCTCAACTGCTTTCTGATTTATTCTGAGCATTTTTTAGGAAATAAATTAGCACTAGAAATAATCAGCTCCTGGCGCAAACTGTTACCATCCTAAAACTTTTAACTGCACAATGCTTTGAATGACATTTTAACAATTCCTAGAGTTATTCAAATAGAATATAGCCACTGTAAAATGTAAAAACAATGAGATGATGATGATGAACATGCGATGGGAGTTGTGCTGCAGATGCAAGTGTAAAAAGAAGTTAACCTCCGTGTAAAACCAAATTGAAAAAACAGTGTTCCTTAACTTTGATGACTCTGCAGTCAATATTTTCCTTCCGTCCTACTTCAGCTGCTCTTTTGTAATAAGTCTAAAAACACACACACACACACAAAAAAAAACAAATCACACAATCTGAATGAATCATTTGATGCTTACAAAATTGAGGTCCGCCGCAAATAAGTAACATATCATGGGAAATCATGACAGCGGTGTTCTGTGTTCACGTCCTCTTTGTGCTAAGCTAAATTAGCCAAAGGCAAGAACCAACATCTGATTTTCTGGCTACTTTTGTGCTAAACTAAAATTAGGATTGCGCATGCTAATATATCCAAACTGCTACGTAATTTATGCAAAGCTAAATTAGCCAAATGCAAGCTCTTACATGTGCCGTTAGCTGAATGCAAATATGCCCAATTTTCTGCACACTTTATGCCAAGATGAACCGGTTGCTCATGCTAATACCGAATCGGTTGCTTGTGCTAATATCGAATCTGCTGCAAACTTTGTATTTGTATGTGGTATAGTAACATCCTTCCATGAAATGAACAGTCAAAATGCATCACACAAATTGAATGAGTTCATACAAAAAAAAAACTTTATTTTAAATATCAACTATCAGTAGAAAAACAGTGCAAAGAATGCATCTTTCAGGCACATATCCAGCTAAACTGTTGACAACACACAGTGATCTCATGGAATTCGTCATTGTTCTCAAAGCAGAACTATCAGTTGATTCCAGTACATTGACCGAAGTTTGAAATGAGGAAGTCATAGGCAGTTTTCTTTAAGCACATGCCTCCTTCCTAAAGTTTTAAGACATCAGCGCGGAAGTTGCATGATCATACGCACACGTTAATCATCTTGAAATGGGCGATTCATACCACACAGATCCTCACTTGCTCTTTGAACTAAAACATTCACACGTGTACATGCCCTGAGGTAATAAATTACACATTAAATAAAAAGTTTTAAATACGTTTCACCTGCAAACCAAAGGGGGAAAAAACTCAACACCCATGAGTGCAAAAAGAATTGTTAAAGCATTGAGTTACATTCGCCACATCCGACAATCCAGTAGGCCGCCACCCAATGCACTTGTAAAAGAAGGGAGGCCGCTGTCTTTTCCTCCATCATCCCTTCGTGCGTTTGTCATTCTAGCTTGACTTCAGCCAGTTTTAAAGTTAAAACATAGCAAAATGCATAGGTCTTTGGCGTTGAACGTTTAAAACCCTCAGAGGAAAGCCCCACAAAATATTTAAGCCAAACGCTCATGATTAGTAGCAAACATCTGTTCCATCACAACTTTAGTGGCCCTCAAAGGACTTGAAATGGCCCCTGGTAATAGAAACAGTCTGCCTTTAGAGTCCAATGGACTGCTTGTAGCGCTTGGTGAGGGAGTCGGCCTGCGTGGTGAGCTTGCCCAGAACCCCTTGAAGCCCGGCGAGGTGGTACTGGAACTGCTTCTGCAGGTCCTCCTCCTCCTCCTCATACTCGTCGTCCTCTGATGAAGACAGCGATGAGGCGAAGGACGACGACGAGGCCGTGGAGGTGATGGAGTTCACTCGGGTGAGCCGTAGCGGCGTCTCCTCGACGACCGGGGAGACCCTCAACCCCCACTCGATGTCCTGCCGGATGGACTTGAGCAGCTGGTAGTAGCTGTACATGTCCACGTCGCCATCGTCCACGTCCGACTTGTGGCCGCACAGCTCGGCGTCGTCCCACAGCGGCACGTCCCGCAGCAGGCTGGGCACCATGACAGTCTGGTCCATGTTGTTCACCGCCCCGAGGAAGCGGTTCATGGCGTTGAAAAGAGAATTTTTCTGAGCGGGGGTCTCGGGGAGATGTCGCATCATTTTTGCTGAGTTTTCGCGTGGACTTCTGAATAGGTTTAATTTCCGGGTTGCGAATTTGATGAAGGCTCGGTGTTGGCCGGTTATGGTAGCTTGCTTTCCCGCTGGGTGGTTGTTTGGCGTCCGACGTTTTGCTCCTGCTTTAAATAGAGACGCCTAAACGCTTAACGGCTCGACCTGTTTGTCCCGTTCTTCGGCTTCAACCTCAACACGACGCAGCGAGCGTGAAGAGCAGAACGAACTGAGGAGGCGCACCCAAGTGACAGCCGAACCGTGAAAAAAAAGTACATGAATAACCGATAATAAGGAGGAAAAAAATCCGCTGTCGCTTATTTCTTTCTATGCTCCAAAGTTACCTTACCTTGCAATGTTCCGACTCTATTTGTCATTAATTGCGTTAACTCCGGGTACATTTTCCAAACATGACACCGACGTGCATGGGAGAAGTGCCAAGCGTTTCATGCATATTCATGAGGAAGCCATCAGGCCACCTGGTTTGCGAATCCTCTGTGGCCAATCAGACCCCACGGCCATTCCTGACCAATAGAAAAGCGAGACAAATAAGTGGCGGACCAATGAGGAGGGCGCAAAGACGCTCCCGTATGCAAAACACACAGCACGTGTGTTGAAATTTTTCACAGACGTGTAGAAACTTCTTTTTGTAACGCTACGACAACAGCTATGACAAAAAATGTTCTAAAACAAGATGCTGATTCATGTGAAGTAGTCACTTCCCAAAGAACTTATGGCGTAATTTGCAGTTGCAAAAGTCATCCAATATGATTGAAGGGTGTTTGGGTGATGACGAGACTAGAAAGAACGCTGCCATTTTGGTGAGGGTGCAGTGTCCGGTTTTGTTTTGTTGTTGTTTTTGCATTTTCAATATTATATCAGTGAGTATGCATGAATCCTACAATGGTGTCGTGACTAATCCAGGGTGAACCTCGTCTCTTAAGTAAACTCAGTTGGGATAGGCTCCAACTCACACGCCGTCTTACAGAAATATAGAAATGGTAGGATACATAACAATGTAAATGAATCCCAAAACAAAAATCAGCCATATGAAAGCAATCTCATGGAAGTATTTTTTTTTCCAGCCTTGGCAGATGTCTGCACTAGTGTTTGAACCAAGTGGTAGAGTTTTAGGAACGTTTAGCTTCTGGGAGGTCTGTGAAATCTGCTGACATTTTTGATCATTTCTTTGCAAATAATGAATCGTAACGACAAAATTCAGAAGTAAACGTGAAAAAGTGACTATCCATAAAGATGTTTGGCCTCAGCAGAGATATCAGCACGCTTTGTCAACATCATGATACAGTGTTTTTGCAGTCATGCATAAATGGGAAAGAATGTTTGATATTATCATATGCTGGTGTAATGTTACTGTATTCTGAGAAAAAAAAAAAAAACACAATCTGATGTATCAATAAACTGTCCCACTTTGGATCGCTGGCATTATTGCCAGCCTTGACGGGCCGATTCATGCAACCCTAGACAACCAGCCCGTCTTACCACATAAATAGTGGCTCTTTTAATTGCACAACGAAGCCTTGAAAGTCGCGCTATCACTTGAGAATTGACCGGGGTTGTCAAGTGGGCAACCTCTGGTCTGTGGCACCATGTGCAACGGTCGAGAGCATCTGAAACAAAGATTGCCCTGCATTAAACTCACATGTATGACTCACTTCCACAGCACTGCCAATCGATATTGGCAATACCGTCAACTAATTGGCAGGAACATCATCTCCTATTTAGAGTGTTGAATGAGCCACATACCTTAGCGGCGTTGATAACAGCATTTGTGCACCAGCGTACTGTGACTCATGATACGTTTACACAGCAACAGCCTTGTTTCGAAAAAAAAAAATGAAGGGATTTTTTTTCTCGCATATATAGAATAGCATCGAAAATATCCCAGCTCATATGACTCTTTAAAAATACTATAACGTGCATGCCAAGGCAATAGTTGGCGATCTCCTTGCTCTGCTATCTCCTGAATAGCCCTTGGCAACGTATAAATATCTGGGTTTTACTTCATATCAAGATATATTTGACGTACATAAGAAATGCATATCTGCTGGTCGTTAGCGGAGCAGTAAATGTACATTTTTCGACTGGGGATACATTTTATCTAGGGCATCCCAAAATGTTCAGATTGAACACTCACGCAGTTTTAGTATTTTCCAAAACAAATACGGAAACTTTATTTGAACCGGATTCCAGAAATACACGGCAAATCTGTGTTGTAAATTGTTTTGAAGGCAGAGCTGGGCTCCAAAAACAGTCTTTGAAATAATAAGCACTGCCATACGAGTATTTTGTGGTTTTTAAAATCAATAGAAAAACAGAGTGGATATGTGTCAGTACTGCTTTTCTAGATTAAGTTGCCAGATAAGCATTTGCAGGTTTTAAAATGTTGTCGTCAACAGCGAAAACAGCAGATAATACCTGATTTTGGCTGTGACTCAACCAAAATTTGGGGTTGACCAAATACAAAAGGACATTTGATCAGAATTATCAAACAGATATAACATTTACGATTGTTGGCCCAGACCAATTTCAGAGCAGATCAGGCAGCAAAAACCATTGCTGATGCTCCTCCACATGAGGATAATCGGTTCGCGTAATCTTTCGGAGTCGGTCGATAAACAGCCCTTTTTTCTTGACTTTGATCAGATGAGGGGGAATTTGTTTGAAATTAGGCCCAATTAGCCGTATGTGTGCATTTGGTGCCCGGGCCTTCAGTGGGAATTTATCCGATTTAATCTGCCTCTTAATACCACCACTGTCAGATTGTAACTATGCAAAAACGCAATTTAACATCAGGCCACTGTGCCACGAACAGTATCTGGACTGAGTTTAGAATCAATATGTATCGAGTCACGCGACAAAATGCATCATACTCGACAGAGATGCCGATTATGAAATGTGTTCACGAGTGCCGATGGCTATAGGTGTGTTGTTCAAGTCGAACTAAGATGGAACAACTGTCGCTCTGACCAACCAATCAGAGGACGGAAAAGTATAGATGTCAATGTGGGACTGCTCAATGGCACTGCGAGGACAAATTGAAATCTGACTGGTTAACAGTCTTGTTGCTAATATCCTTTAAATTGCATCGGCCAGCGCTACGCATTCGGAAAGTCGTGCGCAGATTAGATTGACGTGCACAGCAACACAGAGAGGCTGACATCTGACTGGACAATATCTACCACATACATTTTGGAAGCAATGATGTAAAGAGGAACTTTACAGAATAAATGAATACAATTTCATAGACCAGCCAAAACATTACAAGTTAGGCTGTAAACGTAGATCAGTGATCCTGATGACCTTGCTGCCCTTGACCTGTTTACTGTGTGCACCCCATTGTAGCGAGAGTAGCTTCTGGTAAACAAGTGGACGCTTTACTAGAAACGTACAAACTTTTGAGTTACTCTAACTCAAAGCTTTTGAGTAACTATATCAAAAAATATAAGTTGGATATACCGTACTCAAAACATTGAAGTTCAGAGAACTCGAATTTTTTAAGTTGCCGTAACTCAAAGCTTTTGAGTAAGTGTATCAAAAAATATAAGTTGGAAATACTCAAAACATTGAAGCACAAAGTACATGTTTGAAAACGGAGCTGTTGTCCACAGCATGAAAACATGTTTTTCACTGCGTACATGTTGAGGGGGGACATCTGCTTGTGAATCAAGTTGAAAATGGCGCGGTTCCGGCTGTTGCATAAACGCAGAGCAGGGGAGGGCACGACCGGCATAGCGCAGACGGCGCGGTCGATACGACAATTCCACAGCAGAGAGATGGGCACAGCGTGTTCCCAGATACTTGCAAGTGAATCAGCTCGGCAAAATTGTTGCTGAGCAAGAAAAGGGAGAATGTGAACAGAACTCGCTGGGTGAGTTTCTCCTCCGAGTACACTTTCTCAGAAGTCTTTTGTGAGCATTTCTCACTTGATGTACAATCAGATGGCCTATTTGTTGGGGGGTCAAAGAGGTCGCCGTTAATGATCGGAGCATAATTTCGGTTGATATCTATGTATTTTTTCTTTTTATTAACCTAGACATTGTAGCTAGTTAGCTTCTACTGCTCGCTAGTTGTTTAGCTTGCAACTATGAGGCAACAGTGAGGAATGGAGAGTATTATCTCCGATATTTATTGTTTCCTGGGTATTATTAACATGATTTCAGAGATATTTGAGGTTCTTGCTACCTGGCAGCCATGATGAAAATGCCTGGCAAATAGTTTTGTGATGAGTCATGAAAGAAATCTAAATCTGTTGAGCGTAACAAATACACACGTAAGCTGTCAACATTTCCATCTGATGAAAAATACCTTCAAACATTTGGTGAACTCCCCTTACTGTCATCCCAAAAACAACAGTGGAGCCTTGAGAGACAAGTTTAATCCGCTCCGTGATCACACTTGTTACGCAAAACATTCTTATCTCAAATCATCTGTCCCCATTGAAATGAATGGGATTTCATTTCCATTCATATCCATTGATCCTGTTCAGCCTCCCCCAAGTCACTCCCAAAAAAATCCCTCACCCATTGAAATGTTTCTTAAGAAGGGAAATAGCACTCTATCCAATTGCACTTCCAAACACATGCAGTAATGCCATATTCATCGATTCATTTTATTATCTGTTTATTTTCACGAGGGTCGCAGGCGTGCTATTCCAGCTGTCTTCGGGGAGAAGGCAGGGCAAACCCTGTGAACTGGTTGACGGCCAATCACAGGGGACACCTAAACGAACAACCACACCTAAGGACAATTTAGAGTTTTCCATTAACCTGCCATGCGTGTTTTTGGAATGTAGGAGGAAACTAGAGCACCCGGAGAAAACCCACGGAAGGCGGGAGCCGGAAATGAACCCTGCACCTCTGCACTGTGAGCTGGACGTGCTAACCAGTCCTGCAACATGCCGCCCTAGTAATGACAAAATGAAATGAAATGTAAGGAATGAAAGGCAGTATGAAACGGTCGAGCTCCTCGTAAGTTGCGGTAATAGTTGCTAGTCTTTACAGAGGATAAAGAATAGATGTCTGCGAGTATAGATATATTTTTCTACATGCTGAAATATCCATTGCTCAAAGTATTAGAACTGTGATACATTGTTATGGGGAAAAAGAATCACAAAATTAAAGTCATGAATAGGCCTTCGTGCCAACATTTTCATGGCAAATCCTCAAATTGATCATCAAATTTAACAGATTATACGGCAGAGGCAAAAAAAAAAAAAGGCCCAACCCTATTAACGTTTGAGGCTCATTTTGGCAAATTCCCCAGAAGGAATTTATTAAAGTTGAAATTCACACATTTCAACATTCCAGGGGGCGCTACTGAGTGAATTTTTCGGGAATAGTGTTCCTGACTCCTGAAAGATTTGTAATAGGATACACGCACTTGTTAAATGTGTGAATTTTCGGCCCCTTTGACAGCTCTAAAAAAGCCCATTCATTCGAAACACTCATTATAAAAACACTGATTCGAAAGTTGGGCTCAACTACTGACTTGTCGTGTCTAAAGGCACTGCTTCTTTACAATTCTGCCGGCAGTGGCTGCCTCTGAATTTCTTCATCACACGCAAAATGTTTGGACAAGTTGTGACCTTGTGGAGTTGATTTATTTCAAATTTAGTGGCAAGTCATCAAACTTGGCTGCCATACTCTGCCCACGTGCAACGATAGCGTCACCTATATGCCTACTATATGTGTTTCCAATTTGACAGCAATCAGACAAAATGCCCTGGACTTGCTCGTTTTTCAAGGACCACTGAGAAACGGCCCAAGAACTCTGTAATGGCCACTTCAAACCAAAATGGCAGACTTCCTGTGTCTTTTTCAGGCATGACTTCTGAGACTTTGTGTGGGTCTCTTCATGCTTTCCAAATTTCATGTTGCTAAGGAAACAGGCTTCGGGGGCTGAGATTTCAAAGATTACTGGGGAATGGCATTAGGCCAATTTAATGGTGGGGCGGGCCAGTGAAGGGGGTATGGCGGGGTGGGGATCACGCATGCAATTGATGGTGAGGAATTCCGTCGAATCAGGTCGACTGATTGTTGATTAACACACCCGCAATTAAGACCAAATGGGCTACTACTGGGCTGCAACCAGCTGAGGCGCTGTTGAGTCTCTCTCAACTAGTTAAAGAATATGTTGAAGGGCAACACAGCATCAGCTATGGGGGCGGGAGGTGGGGTGCAATATTCTGCACAATACAACAGTGGCATGGAAAGAGGAGTTCAGAACAGTCAGATTTCTCTCACTGACACAGTCATAGACTAATTGATCGTTTATTTTCCACTTAGTGATACATTCAGTCAGCTGCCCATCTCTAATGAAAATGTATCACTTCTGGTAGGGCACTTCACTCTGTGCCCCGAAAGCAGACGGGACTACTGTGGTTTATAACTCAACCACAAATAACACAGTTTTACCCACTTTCTGTGTAAACTGCCCTTAAGGCATGAAACACCTTTTACACAATATGGAATTTGTCACAGATTACAAAATTGACAAAAATGTACATTTTTCAGGACAGCCCGAATCCAAATGTAGCTTTTGTCACATCTTCTTTGGCACAAAACTGAAAGGCAATAAATGTAGATGACATTTTAATTTGGGCAATACAAGTAAATATTTTCAGTTTTACTCTTGTGAAAATTTGCTTTCCCACGTTTCACAACAAAGAAATGTGTTGTCCTTCATGTTGTCGAACCAACTTAAACATATAAGTCAAACAACTTGCTTGCGCCATTGCCATAAATGAGAATAGTTTTTGGTCATCATGTGTGAGGTCTCACATTTTAAAAATTGGTCAAAATGTCATGATGTGCGTATCCCGCAGCATTATTTTTGACCTGTGTACACAGTTGGGCTGAACAATTAATTCAGCTCAAATTGACCTCGCAAAGTAGTGGTATGCAATTTTCAAATCGCTGCTTCATTTCGGCCTTGGCTAATGAGCCACATGCTGCTTCACTCAGACATCATTGTAAGATCACATATCGCAGTCCGCTGTGTTAAATTTCCATTACAGCCGGGAAACATCATCTGCACGCCCCTCATTCAGTCTTGTGGTCTTGAACTGCACCTGAGCCAAGATCCCATCAACACACAAGCCGTGCTCTCCTGTCAACAGGGCTGTCAATCAAAACCCCATCACACTGACATCCGCCCCCTCAAAATCTCCCCTCTCCCTGAGCCTTTGCACTTGTCACAGTAGGATACGAGGCAGTGGCGTCGAAGGCAGCCGCTAAACCTGCCACGTGCGCTTCGAAGGCTTTCTCACTCGCGGGGCGCTTCATGCCGCGATTACGCCGGGTGTCATCATCATCATCCTGGAGGCTTCAAAGAGGCGGGCGGGAGGAAGCGGCAGAGGTGGCGCAGATGAGGAGCCGCGTTGGGTGAAAAGTGTTTTGTGAAGTGGGGGGGTTGGGGGGGGGCGGGAGGCCGGAGGCGCGAGCGTCAATTAGAGGCAACGACAACAACATGAACACAAAGAGACGCCGCTACATCACTTTGGACGCCGCTAAACGACATCTAATGGTGGCGTTAAATAATAAAGACGTCGTCTGCACAACAACAGCCTCTTAGCGCTGTCACACACTTAAGACAAATGGAATCAAATGATCCTTTCAGGATTTTTTTTGCCACCATTTTTGCATTAAGGGGAAAGTTGAGCAGTGCCCCATTAAATTCAGCAGATGGATGATGTGGTGGAAACCCCTCCGCCGTTTTCTTACAGAGCAGTGATTACCAACCATCGTGCTGCGAGAGATCAACAGGTGTGCAGTGGCAAATTATATAGTACTGAAATGGTTCAAAAATTTGGCATTCAACAGTAAAGTACAGTCATGCAGACAATAATGAAGAATACTTTCACAAGGTAGACCAAAGACTCAGTAAGCCGCAGGACAATTCGTCGACCACGACTATTGGTCCTAATCGTGAGCATATCAATGGGGCTTTCCATTATATATATTTGTAGCGGTGCCTTTCTTTAGGCAATGGCTTGGTTGATTTTAAATGCAATGTGTACTTCTCATTCTTTGATGTTTAGTTTGACAGTAGACTTCAACTGTTAAAGGCATTTGAAATCTCTTTTTTGATGAATTGTTCACTATTTGCCAAACTGCTGCCTATAGTGAGTGAGTCGAATTGAGTTCACTACCACCACAGCACTCAAAGCAACCATGTATTTTTGGAGCGGATTACTTGGATATACATTATTTCCTATGGGAAATAGAACTTTAGATTTCATACAATCCAATTTTAATCCGACTTTCTGCAACGGATTAATGATGAAAACCGAGGTTCTGATGTAGTTCATTGGTACCAAGACGCAATCGATGGCAACAAAGCAAAACCTGCTTTGGCCAAAAGCAGTGAATCGGTGAGTCTGCGAATAGGTGAATTACTAAGGGGGGGGGGGGGGGGG